>JAJTUV010002910.1:0-90660 GCA_021653895.1 Mastomys natalensis
GATAAGGATGCCAGCTTTCGTTTTCTTTACACCAGGTAAAACTTGCCCCAATTGCTCCAACTAGCCCCCCATGCTCCACTGGTGATGCAGGGTAGCTTTCCCGTCTAATTCTTTCTGGGCCAGCTCACCTTTCCCATGCCTTCAGCCCCAGCCCCACTGTGCAACACAGTAAAAGGCATAGGGTCTACTATCCCAACCCAAATGTTTAGCCCCACAAGGGGCTTGGCCCTCTTCCCCGCTCTTTTTCCCTCCATGCGGTAACCCATGCCTTTACCATCGAGCCGTTCCACTGTGTTTTCCAGGGTAAGTGCAGAACCTGCCTCCTGAATATTGCATCAAGCAAGGGCCTAGGGGGCCAATCACCTACTCTCAATGATCCCAGAACCATCTCTCCCAACTGCCACAAATAGTGTGTGTGTGTTTTTTTGTGTGGTGTTGTGTTGTGTGTGTTGGCAGGGACATTTCACATGCATAATAAACCTTTTCATTGCATGATGAATGGTATGGCCAAGTTCACCCACACCCTCTTGACCAGTACCACTCTTATTGTGTTGCCCAGATGAATGCAGGGCACCACTTCCTGAGTGATGGAGCTGGTGACGGGCGAGATATCTCTGCTGTGCTCAAGCTCTGGTGGGCAGCTTTCCCAAAAGCAAGAGTCACTTGCTTCCCAGACTCACATCCTCAGCTGGCTCATCCAGACTTCCGCCCCAAGGTACAGATCCTTTGTTGCCTGGCAAGGCATAGGACCTACTTTCCAAAATGCTGCCACAGTTGAGAGGTCGTGTGGGGGACCAGTTCTGTCAAGCTTCTAATTTTCCCGCTGGTACAAGGGAATTCCAATCAGGGAATTCCTCAAGTTCTTTAGTGGTAATATGAGCCTCAGACATCAACACTAAATTCTGCTGCTGGATAGCCATTGAGTCAGACATGGCCCACAGTGGCAACTTTGGTGGGACTTAGGGATAACCCCCCGGTAGCAGGGCTGGCCACTTCAACAGGGTACTTCTCTCTACCCCAAGTCTCCAGTTCGATCTCATTTATAAAAGCTCAATACTCTTCACATCTCTTTATCTCCTATCTTTCCATTTACATACTTGCACATTCTGTTGGCTCCTGCTATAGGACAGTCAAGCAGCTGGGAGGGACCTGGATGACATCCTCTTTCTGCACTGTATGGCATTCAACAAGTTGGTATAAATGGCTTGCCTGTGCTAAGCATTGGAGACCAGGCCCGTGAATCACATGCTGATATGCAGGCCTCCATCTGTGTGGTGGTAGGTGGGGCTCTGTATATTTTATAGTCCACCTGTACTGTGTTAGAGGGAATTTTTTATGCATATCTTTTACAGACCACACTGTATGGCATGGAATGCTGCAGTTTGATAATCAGATATTTTAGGCTCTTGGGCATATAGTCACAGCTTCTGTGATTTAAAGTCTGCAATGGTCTGGTCTGATTTTGGGAATTTTTTTGGGCAGATGGAGATTGGAGATCTCCAATAATCCAAATGTTAAATTTGTTGTCTCTTTGTCTGCAATTATCTCTTGCCTTGAGTTAATGGGAAATGAGACAAATGTACCATTTAGTTCTGTGCACCCCACTGTCTTTTATTCTCTCCCTGTTAAAAGTTCTTATTCTCTACGATCATAATATAATTTAAAAAAAAAATTTGTTGAAAAGAAAAATAAATAAACATGCTTTTAAAACCCCCTTTGGGTGGTGGGGGGGGGTTTTTTTTTTTTTTTTGGGGGGTTTTTTTTTTAAAAAAAAAGGGGGGGGGGGTTTTTTAAAAAAAATTTTTTGGGGGGAAAAAATTTTTTTTTGGGGGTCTGGTTAAAATTTTTTTTTTTGGGGGGGGGAAAAAACCCAAAAAAAATTTTTTTTTTTTTTCCCTTTTTCTTTTTTTTAAAAAAAAAAATTAAAAATTTTTTCCCCCCCGTTTTAAACCCCCTTTTTAAATTTTTTTAAAATTTTTTTTTAAAAAATTTTAAAAAAAAAATTTTTAAATTTAAAAATTTTTTAAAAAAAAAAAATTTTTTTCAAAAAATTTTTAAAAAAAAAAAAATTTTTTTTTAAAAAAAAAAGGGGGGGGGGGGGTTGGGGTTTTAAAAAAATTTTTTAAACCCCCCCAAAAAGGGGGGGGGGGGGGGGGGGGGGGGGGGGGGGGAAAAAAAAAAAAAAAAAAAAAAAAAAAAAAATTTTTAAAAATTTTTTTTTTTAAAAAAAAAAAAAATTTTTTTTTTGGGTTTTTTTTAAAAAACCTTTTTTAAAAACCCCAAAAATTTTTTTAAAAAAATTTTTAAATTTTTCCCCTTTTTTAAACCCCAAAAAAATTTTTCCCCTTTTTTTTTAAAAACCCCTTTTTTTTTTTTTGGGAAAATTTTTTTTTTTTTTTTTCCTTTTTTTTTAAAAAAAAAAAAATTTTTAAAAAATTTTTAAAATTTTTTTTTTTTTTAAAAAAAAAAATTTTTTTTTAAAAAAAAAAAATTTTTTTTCCCCCGTTTAAAAATTTTTTTTTTTTGGGGGGGGGGTTTTAAAAAATTTTTAAAAAAATTTTTTTTTTTTTTTTTTAAAAAAAAAAAAAAAATTTTTTTTTTTCCCCAAAAAAATTTTTTGGGGGGGGGTTTTTTTTAAAAAAAAATTTTTTTTTTTCCCCCGGGGGTTTTTTTAAAAAAAAAAAATTTTTTTTTGGGTTTACTATAGACCATATGGTGTTCTTTAAAATAAAGTAAATGAAATCTTCTATGAGTGGATCATTGAAGTTTTCATGCTATATAATGAAGATAAGGATATATAGAACGTTATAGATGTATATTCAGATACTGGTACATAACATTAGCATAGACACAGAAAGCACGTTCAGTGGCATATGTATGCAGATGGCAGTGGCAGAATGTTGATATACTTAAGAATTTAAGTTTGCTCATGTGATGATAAAAATCTATAGCATGTTCCTAACTCATATAAAAAATGAGAACTTTCTTGTTAAAATATCTTGGCAAAATCATAGTTATTCAAACTAGTGGTGTAGGACAAATTGAGAGAGAATGGAGCAAGAAAAACCTTTGAATACAGCTTTGTCATACAACATTTTACTTAATAAATGCTTGGACATGGAACTGCGAATGCAGTATGTATAACAAAAGAACAGTAATTAACCTGCTCCCTCTAAGGGTTTCTTGGTCTACCAGTTTCAGAATGAATGATTGAATCTGAGCATGGGCATTTGTATCAATTTCTCTTCCTTTAGGGTATTATTATCTCTGAGGCTTCTGTTCAACACAGGGTTTTTGGTTTTTTTTTCACTCTACTGTCAAATTTAAAAAATTATTTCTGGTAGTCTAACCAAAGATAGCATTCAAAGCTACAAAAAAACTGTTATTCCTAATATATATTAATTAAGTTGATCACTGAACAGAAATGATTCCAATGACCTAAAAATTCATATGTACATAAAATTTAATTATAGAAAATTACTTATAGAAGTTATTACCTGATTAGATTTGTATGTGTATATTATATATAAATACTTTTGTGATAGCTATATAGGAATATTTGTGATTCTGTTTTACAGGATTTTTTAAAAATATTTTTTATTGGAAATTTTATTTACATTTCAGATGTTTTCCCCCTACCCCCCTTTTCCCCCTCCCTCCCAGGAACTCCCTATCCCTTCCCCCATCCTCTTGCCTTATGACGGTGTACCCTCACCCACCCTCCCCTTACCTCACCTCCCCCACCCTCGAATACCAACCCCCACAATGTCCAGCCTTCATAGGACCAAGGATCTCTTCTCCCAACTTATATATTGCTCCCCTTGCATATATAGATGGAGCCATGGGTCCCCTCCCTAAGGCTCCCAGGCTGTGGTTTAGACCCTGGGGGCTCTGGTTGGTTGATATTGTTGCTTTCCTCATGGTTCCAGAATCCTCTCAACTCCTTCAGTCTTCACTCTATCTTCTCTGTTGGGAACCCATGATCAGTTTAATGGTTAGCTGTGAGCATCTGCCTCTGAATAAGTCAGACTCTTGCAGACCTCTAAGGAGACAGCTATATTAGGCTCCTGTCAGCATGTACTTCCTGACATCCACATCAATGTCTACCTTGGTGACTGCACATGAGATGGATACCCTGTGGTAATGGTTGTCAAACGCCCCTCCTTCAGTTTCTGTCCTGTCTTTGTCTCCATATTTGCTCCCTTGAGTATTTTGTTACTTCTTATAAGAAAGACTGAAGCCCCCCCCCCCGTTGGTCGTCATTCTTCATGACTTTCTGTGGTCTGTGAGTTAATCTTGGGTATTTCAACTTCTGGGCTAAAATCCAATAATCAGTGAGTAAATACCATGTATGTTCTTTTGTGATTGAGTTACTTCACTCAGGATGATATTTTCTAATTCCATCCATTTACATAAGAATTTATCGAATTCATTGTTTTTAATAGCTGAGTAAATATATTCCATTGTGTAAATGTACCACATTTTTTGTATCCATTCCTCTGTTGAAGGCATCTGGGTTCTTTCCAGTTTCTGGCTATTATAAATAAAGCTGCTATGAACAAGTGGAGCATATGTCCTTGCTATATGTTAGAGCATCTTCTGGGTATATGCCCAGGAGTGGTATAGCTGGGTCCTCAGGTAGTGATATGTCCAATTTTCTGAGGAACTGCCAGACTGTTTTCCAGAGTGGTTGCACCATCTTGCAATCCCACCAACAATGGAGGAGTGTTCCTCTTTCTCCACATTCTCACCAGCATCTACTATCACCTAATTTTTTGATCTTAGCCATTCTGATGGTGTGAGGTGGAATCTCAGGGTTGTTTTGATTTGCATTTCCCTGATGACAAGGATGCTGAACATTTCTTTAGGTGCTTCTCAGCCATTCGCATTTCCTCAGTTGAGAATTCTTTGTTAGCTCCTATACCCATTTTAATAGGTTATTTGGTTGTCTAGAGTCTAATTTCTTGAGTTCTTTGTATATATTGGATATTAGTCCTCTATCGGATGTGGGATTGGTAAAGATCTTTTCCCAATCTGTTGGTTGCTGTTTTGTCCTATTGACAGTATCCTTTGCCTTAGAGAAACTTTGCAATTTTAAGAAGTCCCATTTGGGCAGCGGCAGCCATCTTCCTGTTAACTCGCCAAAATGACAAACACAAAGGGAAAGAGGAGAGGCACTCAATATATGTTCTCTAGGCCTTTAAGAAACATGGACTTGTTCTTTGGCCACATACATGCGAATCTATAAGAAGTGTGATATTGTAGACATCAAGGGAATGGGTACTGTTCAGAAAGGAATGCCCCATAAGTGTTACCACTGAAAACCAGAAGAGTCTACAAGGTCACCCAGCATGCTGTGGGCATCATTGTAAATAAGCAAGTTAAGGGCAAG
This sequence comes from Mastomys natalensis, assembly GCA_021653895.1. Classification (NCBI taxonomy): domain Eukaryota; kingdom Metazoa; phylum Chordata; class Mammalia; order Rodentia; family Muridae; genus Mastomys; species Mastomys natalensis. The sequence continues at coordinate 5,393 of JAJTUV010002910.1, forward strand.
ATTCTAGCCAAGAGGATCAATGTGCGGATTGAGCACATTAAGCACTCGAAGAGCAGAGACAGCTTCCTGAAGTGGGTGAAGGAGAACGATCAAAAGAAAAAGGAAGCTAAAGAGAAGGGCACCTGGGTTCAGCTGAATGCCAGCCTGCACCACCCAGAGAAGAACTCTTTGTGAGGACTAACAGGGAAAGAGCCTGAGCTACTGAAGCCCATTCCATATGAATTCATGGCCTAGTGTACACAAGAAAAATAAAGGACCTGACTGCAGAGTTTTTCTTTAGAAAAAAAAAAAAAGAAGAAGAAGTCCCATTTGTCAATTCTTGATCTTAGAGCATAAGCCATTGGTGTTCTGTTCAGGAACTTTTCCCCTGTGCCTAGGTATTCGAGGGTCTTCCCCACCTTCTCTTCTATTAGTTTCAGTGTGCCTGGTTTTATGTGAAGGTCCTTTATCCACTTGGACTTGAGCTTTGTACAAGGAGATAAGAACGGATAGGTTTGCATTCCTCTGCATGTTGTCCTCCAGTTGAACCAGCACCATTTGTTGAAAATGCTTTCCTTGTTACATGGATGGTATTAGCTCCTTTGTTAAAGACCAAATGTGTGTGGGTTCATTTCTGGGTCTTCAACTCTATTCCACTGATCTTCCTGCCTGTCTCTGTACCAATACCATGCAGTTTTTATCACTAATGCTCTGTAGTACAGCTTGAGGTCAGGGATGGCGATTCCTCCAGAAGTTCTTTTATTGTTGAGAATGGTTTTCTCTATCCTGGGTTTTTTGTTGTTTCCAAATAAATTTGAGGAATTTCTCTTTCTACCTCTGTAGAGAATTGAGTTGGTATTTTAATGGGGATTGCATTGAATCTGTAGATTGCTTTTGGCAAAATGGCCACTTTTACTATATTAATCCTGCCAATCCAAGAGCAGGGAGATCTTCCATTTCCTGAGTCTTCTTCAATTTCTTTCTTCAAAGACTTGAAGTTCTTGTCATACAGATCTTTCACTTGCTTGGTTAGGTTATCCCGAGGTATTTTATATTATTTGTGACTATTGTGAAGGGTGTCATTTCCCTAATTTCTTTTCAGCCTTTTATCTTTCACTAGAGGAAGGCTACTGATTTTCTAAGTTGATTTTATAACCTGCCACCTTGCTGAAGTTGTTTATCAGGTTTAGGAGTTCTCTGGTGGAAATTTTTGGGGTCATTTAAGTATACTATCATATCATCTGCAATAGTGATATTTTGAATTCTTCCTTTCTTATTTGTATTCCTTTGACTTCTTTTTGTTGTCTAATTGCTCTGGCTAGGACTTCCAGTACTATATTGAATAGGTAGTGAGGAGAGTGGGCAGCCTTGTCTGGTCCCTGATCTTAGTGGGAATGCTTCAAGTTTCTCTCCATTTAGTTTGATGTTGACTACTGATTTGCTGTATATTGCTTTTACTATGTTTTAGGTATGGCCTTGAATTCCTGATCTTTCCAAGACTTTTACCATGAAGGGATATTGAATTTTGTCAAATGCTTTCCCAGCATCTAGTGAGATGATCATGTGGTTTTTTTTCTTTGAGTTTGCTTATATAGTGGATTACATTTATGGATTTCCAAATATTGAACCATCCCTGCATTCCTGGGATAAAGCCCACTTGATCATGATGGTTGATTGTTTGGTGTGTTCTTGGATTTGGTTTGCTAGAATTTATTGAGTATTTTTGCATCGATATTCATAAGAGAGATTGGTCTGAAGTTCTCTTTCTTTGTTGGGTCTTTGTGAGGTTTAGGTTGAGTGTGATTGTAGCTTCATAGAACGAATTGGGTAGTGTTCCTTCTGTTTCTATTTTGTGGAATAGTTTGAAGAGAATTGGTAATAGGTCTTCCTCTAAGGTCTGATAGAATTCTGCACTAAAACCATCTGGTCCTGGGCTTCTTTTGTGGGGAGACTTTTAATGACTGCTGCTATTTCTTTCTGGTTTATGGAATGTTTAGATGGTTTATTTGCTCCTGATTTAACTTTAGTACCTAGTATCTGTCTAGAAAATTGTCCATTTCATCCAGATTTTCCAGTTTTGTTGAGTATAGGCCTTTGTAGTAGGATCTGATGATTTTTTTTTAATTTCCTCGGTTTCTGTTGTTATGTCTTCTTTTTCAGATCTGATTTTATTAATTTGGATACTGTCTCTGTGCCCTCTGGTTAATCTGGCTAAGGTTTGATCTATCTTGTTGATTTTCTCAAAGAACCAAATCCTGGTTTTGTTGATTTTTTGTATAGTTCTTTCTGTTTCTACTCGGTTGATTTCAGCCCTGAGTTTGATTATTTCCTGACGCCTGCTCCTCTTGGGTGTATTTGCCTCTTTTTGTTCTAGAGCTTTCAGGTGTGCTGTCAAGTTGTTAATGTGTGCTCTCTCCAATTTCTTTTTGTAGGCACTTAGAGCTATGAGTTTTCCTTTTAGCACTGCTTTCATGGAGTCTCATAAGTTCTGGTATGATGTTTCCTAATTTTCATTAAATTCTAGAAAGTCTTTAATTTCTTTCTTCATTTCTTCCTTGATAAAGTCATCATTGAGTAGAGCATTGTTCAGTTTCCTTGTGCATGTGGGTTTTCCCTTGGTTCTGTCATTATTAAAGACCAGCCTTAGTCCATGATGATCTGATAGGATGCAAGGGATTATTTCAATCTTTTTGTATTTGTTGAGGATTGTTTTGTGACCAATTATATGGTCTATTTTTGAGAAGGTACCATGAGGTGCTGAGAAAAAGGTATATTCTTTTGCTTTAGGATGAAATGTTCTATAGATATCTGTTAAATCCATTTGGTCCAAAACTTCTGTTAATTTCAATGGGTCTTTGTTTAGTTTCTGTTTCCATGATCTGTGCATTAGAGAGAGCGGGGTGTTAAAATTCCCCACTATTATTGTATGAGTTGCAACTGTGTCCTTTGAGCTTTAGTAAAGTTTCTTTTATATATGTGGGTGCCTTGCATTTGGAGCATAGATGTTCAGAATTGAGAGTTCATCTTGGTAGATTTTTCCTTTGATAAGTATGAAGTGTCCTTCCTTATCTTTTTTGATTTCTTTTGGTTGAAAGTCGATTTTATTTGACATTGGAATGGCTACTCCAGCTTGTTTCTTGGGACCATCTGCTTGGAAAATTGTGTTTCCAGCCTTTTACTCTGAGGTAATGTCTGTCGTTGTCACTGAGGTGCGTTTCTTGTATGCAGCAAAATTCTGGATCCTGATTATGTATCCAGTCTGATAGTCTACATTTTTTATTGGAGAATTGAGTCCATTGATGTTAAGATATATTAAAGAAAAATGATTGTTGTTTCCTATTATTTTTTGTTATTAGAGGTGGAATTATGTTTGTGTAGCTACCTTTTTTTGGGGGTTGTTGGAAGATTACTTTTGTGCTTTTTCTAGGTTGTTGTTTCCTTCCTTGTGTTGGCTTTTTCCATCAATTATCCTTTGAAGTGCTGGGTTTATGTGAAGATATATGTGCGAATTTTGTTTTGTCATGGAATATCTTGATTTCTCCATCTATAGTGATTGAGAGTTTTGTTGGGTATAGCAGTCTGGGCTGGCAGTTGTGTTCCCTTAGGGTCTGTATGATATCAGACCAGGATCTTCTGGCTTTTATAGTCTCTGGTTAAAAGTCTGGTGTAATTCTTATAGGTCTGCCTTTATATTTACTTGACCTTTTTTCCTTACTACTTTTAGTATTTTTTCTTTGTTTTGTGCATTTGGTGTTTTGATTATTATGTGACGTGAGGTATTTCTTTTCTGGTCTAGTCTGTTTGGTGTTCTGTAGGCTTCTTGTATGTTTATGGCATCTTGTTCTTTAAGTTGGGGAAATTTTCATCTATAATTTATTGAAGATATTTACTGGCCCTTTAAATTGGGTATCTTCACTCTCATCTATACCTATTATCCTTAGGTTTGCTCTTCTCATTGTATCTTGGATTTCCTGGATGTTCTGGGTTAGGAGCTTTTTGCATTTTTGCATTGTCTTTGACAGTTGTGTCAATGTTTTCCATGGTATCTTCTGCGCATGAGATTCTCTCTTCTATCTCTTGTATTCTGTTGGTGATGCTTGCGTCTATGACTCCTGATCTCTTTCCTACGTTTTCTATCTCCAGAGTAGTCTCCCTTTGAGATTTCTTTATTGTTTCTATTTCCATTTTTAAATCCTGGATGGTTTTGTTCAATTCCTTCACCTGTTTGGTTGTATTTTGTTGCATTCTTTAAGGGATTTTTGTGTTTCCTCTTTAAGGCCTTTTACCTGTTTACCTGTGTTCTCCTGTATTTCTTTAAGGGAGTTACATATGTCCTTCTTAAAATCCTCTATCATCATCATGAGAAATGATTTTAATTCTGAATCCTGTTTTTCCTGTGTGATGGGGTTGTATCCAGGGCTTGCTATGGTGGGAGAACTGGGTTCTGATGATGTCAGGAAACTTTGGTTTCTGTTGCTTGTGTTCTTGCGCTTGCCTTTTGCCTGATTGACTCTAGTGTTACCTGTGCTCACTGTGTCTGACTGGAGTCTGTCTTTCCAGTTATCTTGCTTGTGTCAGAACTCCTCAGATCCCAGATGTCTCTGTGTTCCTGTGATCCTAAGCTCCCTCTGCTCTGGATGCAGTAGGTCCTCCTCTGCTCTGAATGCAGTATGTCCTCTAGGATGTCTCAGGATCAGGTGTTTCCACAGGAGCAGACCATCTAAGTGTCTGCTCCAAGCAAAAGGACCAGGCTCCGGGCATGCAGAAATGAGGTGGTATTCCGGAGGGATGGGGTTTAGGTGCCTGGTGGTTCCTTAATCCCCACCTGGCTCCCAGTTGTAACTCTGGGGCATGGGGTAGTGAGCAAGGTGTCCTACCCTCTGCTCTGAATGCAATAGGTCCTCTAGGATTTCTTAGGATCAGGTGTTTCCACAGGAGCAGACCAGCTAAGTGTCTGCCCCAAGCAAAGGGCGTTTTACAGGATTTTAACACAGCTGAGAGTTCCTTATTTTAGGAATACACGATTTCCAAACTAGATCCTTGAAAATATTTAAACTCTTTGACATTTGCTTTATCATGAAATTCAAATTTATTTTCCATAAATATGGGTCATTTTTCTTTTATATCACAACATACAGGTGTAAAACACACACAATCATGCACTAAATCTAATACTATCATTAAAATATCTTTCTTATTTCTCTGTTTACTAATTGAGAGAGGAAAAGAGACATAAAACAGCTAGACCTCATAAATTTAGTCTCCATATGTATCATATTTTCATCTTAAAAATCAAGAGGTTGTCTTAACTTTGTATTCTTTTTTGTGCTATATATTGGTATCTTTTTTTCTCAAAACATGTTTATAATTCACAACCTGAACATTAAATATTAGTGCATGGAGGTAATACCTATGTTTGTCATGAGCATAAAATTAAATATAATTGCTTTCCTTCTTGTATTCTTTCATTCAATTACTGCTTCTACAAATCTTTCTGAAGGGCAACCATACGTACCCACTTAGTAACTTTGTTGTTGGGCAGGTGAAAAAAAAAGCATAGTTTTGTCCTTATGAAACTTATGACTCAATAGGAAATGAGGGAATATAACCAGCAATGAAATAAACTAGGGCATTAGAAGTTTATTTTTTATTTTTATTTTTTTGGTTATTTAGATACATTTCAAATATTATTCCTCCTCCAAGTTTCCCCTCTGCCAGTCCCCCATCATATCCCCCCCCTTTGATTCTATGAGGGAGCTCCTCCACCCCCTAACCACTACTGTCTCAGGTCCCTAGTATTCCCCTAGGCTTGGTCATCACACCTCCATAGGACCAAGGGACTCCTCTCCTATTGATGCCAGATAAAGCCATCCTCTGCTACATATGCAGCTGGAGCCATGGGTTCCTCCATGTGTACTTGTTGGTTGGTGGTTTAATCTCTGGAAGCTCTGGGTGTGGGGAGATTCTAGTTGGTTGATATTGTTCTTTCTATAGAGTTACAAACCCTTTCAACTCCTTCAGTCCTTTCTCTAACTCCTCCATTAGTGTCCCCATATTCATGGTTGGCTGTGGGTATCTGCATCTGTATTAGTCAGGCTCTGGCAGAGCCTTTCAGGGGAAAACTATACCAGGATTTAAGATAAGAGAATGTTACTGTCAAGAGAAACTCTAAGAAACATGGTAGTAAAATGTAGTGAATGTCAGGTATCATGTAGAGGAAACTTACATTAACCAAAATCTTAGAATAGAATATTGTTAAATACAAATATATAAGGCAATCATGTATATGTAGAGGAGTGAATCATTTGTTTTTTCATAGCCCTACAGCCACACACAAAATGTAGAACCTGCCATTTCTGAAGATCCTTCCTGTGTAGCCAATGATCGAGAACCAAAGTTCCCAAAAGATGTGTTCAATGATGCTCTCAAAGTTAATTAAGATGTTACCAACCTTGAATATATGACATTTTGGGTCCCGCTTCCTCAATTTGTTCTTTGAATTAGAGCCCAGAAAGCAAACCTATATAAACACAATGAAATTAAAACATTGTGAAGGTAATGAAAACTAAACAATGCCTGAAGATTCACTATGTTTCAGAAGTCTTGAGCCACAGGTGATTTAGTTGAAAAGTTAATACCACTTGTGTTTCCTTTAATCAAATGTTTTAAAATACAGATACTAATTTTCTTCTGTTGGTAAATATATCCATTTATTTATTAAGTTCACAAGATTGTAAGATTAACTCATTGTTTTTAAGAAATCTCACAATTTTTACTAGGTTAAGTTTACAATTTTATTCTTAAATAGAAAGACAAAAATAGTTATCAGATTCTTAGTGTTAAGCACAAACATGAAAATATGTAGTTAACGTTTCTCTGGTATCTAAGCTACTTCAATATTAATGGCTTCAACATATTTTTTCAAGTTCTAGCAAGTTATTTTTATATTTAATCTTTGCTAGATACGTCAATAATTTTATAAATAAGTTTGTCATAAAACTTTATTTTAGAAGAGAATAAAAATTAAATTTACTGACTTTTAATGGTAAATAATTTGAGATGTTGAAATGGAGTTCCTTTGGAAGTCACTGTGTATAGAAATGGGTTTTGTTTAATTAAACATGGAGTATTTTCTCTTAACAAACATGCGAACAGCCAGAAGAAAAAGATCTATAGTATTTGTCTATATTCTAGTGGAAAACACACTAGCATTTTAAATTCTTATCATAGCACATTTTCTATTGGAAATCATCTTTTAAGAATATAATTGTTCAAACAAATGGAATTTCAATTGTTTAAGAGTCACATAGTGAGCCAAATCCCACTTTAACTGCATTAAAAAAAAAAAAAAAAAGTGAACACATAGGTAATCTTAATCAGTGTTTTAGTGTTAGACCCTAACATTGACAGTAATACAGGCAGGTTTCATAATCTTTTTCTGAATGTTTAACAGATATAGCAATAACAAAACAAATATTATGTTAATTATTTTATAAAACAGTTATATCCTTCATATAATATGTAGGAGGAGCTAAGGTGGGAGGATTTAGGAGAGGAAGAGGAAAAGGAAGTGGAGGAGTTAGGAGGGGAAAAGGAAGAGGAAGTGTAAGGAGAGGAAGAGATAAAAGGAAGAGGAGGAGCAAGAGAGAGAGAGAATGTAGGAGCGAATGGAGACAGATGTTCACGTGTCTGTAGCAGTCAAGGTTGTTGGTTTACCTAAGTTGGGTATTGGGTTACACTTCTGATTGTATGGGTATCTTCTTACTGATCATTGCCAAATATATAAGCTTTGATTAATCTATAAGAATTAGAGTCTCATTTTCTTACTGGGCCCGCATGGATGGCGGAATGGTCTGGGCAATTCCCTGCCTTGTGGAGACAGCGTGGAAGATTGGCAGAGCCATCTCTCATGATGGCATCTCAGTGGGTGGCAGGGCTGGTGTTTTTGGCGGCTGGTTCTAGCTGCAGCACACACGTGGCCTCCGGCAGAGAAACATGGCGGCTGGGATAGGCTGAGGGGCTGCAGCTTAGATAGTTGGCCTGAGCCAGAGGCCTATTTAAATAATTACTACAACATAATATATAAAAACAAATTTTAAGCATATGATAACACAGAATATTATTAAATAGGATATATTTATGTATTGAATATATTTATTCAAAATGCAATTTAATACATAATTTCCATATTCAAATAAGTATAATATATTATATGTGTATGATTTTATATATACAATATACTTTTAAATACAGAATATTTTTCTCATTTCTGTGACAAAAGAAATCAAATTTTGTCTCTCTTCCTCTTCAATGCTAAATGTTAGTAGGACATCTATATTTATACTATTGTGAAAAAAGCCTACATATTTCAGTAAAAATACAAAAGTTCTTATGATTCTTTTGTCTATTTATATGTTAATGGAGAAATGTTTACCTTGGTAATTTTTAAGAAAATATAACTTTTAAAAATCAAGAGTACTTTCAAAATAGTAATAGAACGACTTTAGGATTTAAGAAACTATTTGTACTAATAGATAATTTTCAAAAGAATATTTTATTAAGTGGAGTCCTTGATGAAAGTGCATGCTAAGAGGTACTGGTATTTTATGTTATTATCTGTAGTATAAGCTCAAAGCTTTCTAATGTATTTCTCCTTATTCATTGGACTTTTTGAATGTGCAAGTATGAATCTGTATAAGCACATTATCATGTTCTAAGTGTTGATAATGTCACAAATATATGGAAATATTCTCCTAAGAAGAATGCTAACTTGCAGTACTCACGTCAACTTCCTAAATACTTAGACTTATAGACAAGAATAATGATTATGTCAAAAGTAAAATTTATTATAACTCTTACTGAAATTTTTTTTACAAATGGTTCTTTGCAGGAGTCAGTTTTTATTAATGCTTCTCAGTACTCTTATTTTATTTCATGAAAGGGTTTGTAATAATTTCAGCTCTCTTAATTCTTCAATGAAAAGTAACTTAAAACTAATAAAAAATACAATATATGAATAATCACAAATCCTATGTACCAAATTATAAAAATATAGCTAATATTTAAGCAGCCTAAATAAAATTTCACTCTAATCTACAGAGAAATCATCACCTATATTCTTAAACATATTGCTACTAAATAGAAATTAAGGTTTTCAAAACAATACAATATGCAATGATGAAGTAAAGAGTGAATGAATATTTTACAGAATTGAGTGAGTCTAAGAAGACTTGCTTTCAATATGCAAAGCAAAAAAAAAAAAAAAATGGTAAATATTAGAAAATATAACTCAGTAATAAGAAGAAATACCTATAGACTTATTTAAGTTTAAAACTTGTAATAATGAATGAAGGAGTAAAGTTAGGAGAGTAAATACAAATCAAAAATAAGATATTACACACTTAACTTGGAACAGTGTTATTACTGGAACAGTATCTGACAAATGACAATCCTGGTTAAAATTCCACAGTTTAAGGAAAATCTTTCAAAGCCCATTACTAGTTGGAAGGCTATGAACAACCATATGCCAGTAAAGTATAACTTCTGTGAAATGTTATCTAGTCTGAAATGGTCATTCTTATAGCATATACATAAGAATTAATTATATGGCCACAGCTAATGGGATACTACAAACCATATACTCTATTCAGTTTGTTTTTAGTATACATGTGTGTGTGTGTCTCTTTGTGTGTGTGTGTGTGTCTTGTGTGTGTGTGTGTGTTGTGTTGTGTGTCTGTTTATGTGTGTGTTGTGTTGTTTAATGTGATTTTTGTAATATATTATTTTAAAAGATGAGTTTTGGACCCTGGGTTCTGGCTTTCCACCCAGTCCACCCACACTCAAGAGGCATTTAGACTTCCAGGAGCGCAAATACAACCAGGACCTCAGGTAGGCCCCCAACCCCCACCCCAATACCCAGCATTATTGGGATCCCCAGAACCCAGGGGAAGCAGGAATCCTGACCACCGAAAGATACAGATTCCTTCCGGTATGCAGACCCTGGGCTCTGGCTTTCCTCAAACTCCACCCCCACCCAGAGGCAGCTTGACTATCAGGAGCTCTGACACAACCAGGATCTGAGGACCAGATGATCACAGTATTACAGGATCACAGAGACAGCTAGACTTCAAGGACGAGTTCAGACACAGCCAATATCCCAAACTCATAGGCTCATGGGAGGGACAGATTCTAGTCAGAGACAGCAAGGTCCAATTAACACTAGAGACTACCAGATGATGTGAGGCAAGCACATAAACATAAGCAACAGAAACCAATGCTACGTGGCAACATCTGAACCCAGTTCTCCCATCACAGCAAGACCTAGATACTTCAACAAACCTGAAAAGCAAGATTCTATCTAAAATCCCATTTTTATGAAGAACATAGAGGACTTTATGAAGGATATAAATATTTTTTTAAAGAAATCCAAAATAAAGGTAAACAAGTAGAATCCCTTAAGGAGAAAACACAAATCTCCTAAGACAATACAGGAAAAGACATTTAAACAGGGGAAGGATTGAAAAAATCATCCTATTAAAAAATGAAAATAGAAACATTAAGGAAAACACAAAGGGAGACAACCCTGGTGATGGAAAATTAGGAAAGAGAGCAAGAATCACAGATGCAGGCATCACCAACAGAATACAAGAGATAGAAGAGAGAATCTCAAGCATAGAACATACCATAAAAGACATTGACACAATACTCAAAGAAAAATACAAAGAGCAAAAAGCTCATAACTCAAAACATTCAAGAAATCCAGAACACTATGAAAAGACCAAACCTAAGAATAATAAGTAGAGCAGAGAACAAAGTTTCCAAACTGAAAGAACTAGTGAACATCTTCAACAAAATTATAGAAGAAAATGTCCCTAACCTAAAGAAGAAATGCCATAAACACAAGAGGTCTACAGAAAAACCAAACAGATTAGACAACAAAAGAAATTCCTAATTATAGGAATAAAACACAAAACACATAATACTCAAAACACCAAATGCACAGAACAAATAAAGAATATTAAAAGCTGTAAGGAAAAAGGGTCAAATAACATATAAAAGCAGACCTATCAGAACGCCACCTGTCTTCTCATCAGAGACTCTAAAAGCCAGAAGATTTTAGGGCAGATGTCATACAAACCCTAAGAGAACAAAGATGGCAGCCCAGGCTATTATATCCAGCAAAACTATCAGTCACTATAGATGGACAAACCAAGGTATTTCCCTGCCAAAACCAAACAAAACAGTATCTTTCTATTATCCAGCCCTACAGAATATAAGAGAAGGAAAACTCCAACACAAGGAAGGACACTACACCCAAGAAAAAGAAAGAAAGTAATCTTTCGACAAACCCAAAAGAAGATAGTCACACAAACATAATTCCACCTCTAACAACAAAAGTAACAGAAACCAACAATCACTGTTCTTTAATATTTCTCAATATCAATGGACTCAAACTCAATAAAAAGACATAAGCTAACAGATTGGATATGTAAACAGGACCCATAATTTTACTGTATACAGGAAATATACCTCAGGACAAAGACAGATTCTATGTCCAAGTAAAAGGCTAGAAAACTTTTTTTCATGTGAATGGTCACAAAGAACAAGCTGCTGTAGCAATTCTAGTATCCAATAAAATAAAATAGTCTTTCAACCAAAAGTTATCAAAAAAGATAAAAAGGACACTACATACACACATCAAAGGAAAAATCCACCAAGATGAGCTCTCAATTCTGGACATCTATGCCCCAAAAGCCAGGGCACTCAATTTGTAAAAAAAAAAAAAAAAAAAAAAAAAAAAAAAAAAAAAAAAATTGTTGCCAAAGCTCAAACACACAATTAACCTCACACAATAACAGAGTGGAAGACTTAAACACCCACTCTCACCAATAGAGAGATATGGAAACCAAAAACTAAACGAGACACATTAAAACTAACAGAAGTCATGAACCAAATATATTTAACAGACATCATAAAAAATACTACCCTAAAACTAAAGAAATATAACTTTTCCGCACCTCATGATACCTTCTCCAAAATTGACTATATAGTTGAACATACAACAAGCCTCAAACTGATAAAAGCAGATTGAAATAACTTATGCATCCTATCAGTTCCCCAGGGACTAAGGCTGGTATTCAAAACAACAAAAACAGAAAAGTCCACATATGTAGGAAGCTGAAACAAACTCTTACTCAAATATAATTGGTCAGGGGGAAAATCAAGAAAGAAATTAAAGACTTTTTAGAATTTAATGAAAATCAAGGACAAAACATACCCTTATGGGACACGATGAAAGGAAAGCTAAGAGGAAAAACTCATAGCTCTGAGTGCCTCCATAAAGAAATTGGAAAAAGAATCACTGACACCTTAAAACAGCACATCTGAAAGATCAAGAACAAAGGGAAGTCAAATACACCAAGAGAAATTAGATTGCAGGAAAATAATCAATCAAGGGGAAATCAACCAAGTAGAAATGAAGAGAGAAAACTATACAAAGAATCAACCACAATAAGGAGCTTCTTTGTAAAAATGGGGAAACAAAATAACAAAGAGGTAAAGGAAGGGAGGGAGGGACTTGGGAGGGAGAGAGGAGGGGGATGGAAAAACGGGGGTAGGAACAGGTATTTGAATGGACAGGAGAGAAATACAGAGGGTCAGGAAATAGAATAGAAACATGTTTGCATGGGGCCATGAGAAACTGGGTGTAGCCACTAGGAAAGTCCCATACTCCAGGGAAAGAGAGGCTCCCAGGAGCCAATGGTGATGACTTTAGCTGTAAATTCCCAAACAAAGAGGAGAAAAAGACCTGTAAAGAACATCTCCAGGAGATAGGCATAGCTCCCAGTTGGGGATGGGGCCACCCAAGCATCTCAAATATTGTAACCCAAAAATGTTCTGGTCCAAAACCAAGATTGGGATGAAAAAATGGAACAGAGACTGAAGGAAAGGCCATCCAAAGACTGCCCCACCTAGGAATCCATCCCACCCCGCAGACATCAAATTCCACATTATTGCTGAGCCAAATGTTTACAACAGAAACAGGTATAGCTATCCTTTTTTTTTTTTTTTTTTTTTTTTTCAGGGGGAACCCCAAAAAAATTTAAAAAGCAAATTTAAAAAAAAAAAAAAAATAAAAAAAAAAAAAACAACAAAATGGACAAAGGGTCCCCCAAATTAAAAAATTTTCCCCAAAATTTATATTGGGGGCCTTTTTAAACATAGGCCCAATTTTCTTTTTGGGGGAAGGGTTTTGCCCCTTTTAAAAAAAAAATTGGGGAAAAAAAAGCCCCTTAAAAGGGGGAAAAAATTGAACTTTTGAAATTAAGGGGGGAAAGGGGAACCCAAAAAATTTATTTAAGTGTAAAAATTAAATTTTTTTAATTTTTAAAAAAAAATTTAAAGAAGCCCCCCCCGGGGGAATCGAAAACAAGGTTTAAAAAAATTTTTAATGGTTTTAAAATGTTCAAATTTGTTTAAACCCCCTTTAAAAAAAATTTTAACCAAAATGCATTTTTTTCTAAAAAAAAATCCCCAAAAAACCAAACCCCTTGTTGGGAAAAATTTAAAAAATTTTTTGGGTTTTTAAATTCAAATTTTAATTCCCCAAACCCCCGAAATTTGGGGAAAAAAAAATTTTTTTATTTTGTTTTCTTTACAGCCCCTTAAAATTTTAAAATTAGTGGTTTCCCGGGCCCCCCCCCCTTTCCTTTTTTTTCTGTTTTTGGCTTTTTAAAAAACTTTAATGTTTATTTTTTTTTGGCCCCCTTTTTTTTTTTTAAAATTTCTTTTGGGGCCTGCAACCCTTTTTTCCTTTTCCCAAAAAATTACAAAAAATATTTTTTTTACCCCCGGGAAAATTTTGGAAAAGGGCTTTAAAACCCTTAAAATTTTTTTTTTCGGAATTTTTCTTTAAAAAAAAAAGGGGCCCTTTTTTTGAAATTTTCCCCCCCCTTTGGGGTTTCCCCTTTTCCCCAAATGTTAAGGGGAAAAAAACCCTTTTTTTCCTTAAAAAAAATAAATTTTTATTTTATAAATTGAAAAAATTTTTTCTTTTCTCTTGGGTTTTTAAAATAAACCCCAATTTTAAAAAATTTTTGGGAAAAATTTTTTTTTTCACATTAAAAAAATGCCTGTTCCCCGTTACCCCCTTTTTTAATTTTGGGTTTTTTCCCTTTTTTTTAAAATTTTTTTTTTCGGGTCTTTTTTAATTTTTTTAATTTCTTTTGGTAGCAAAAGCTTCATTTTTTTGGAAAATTTTCCAAAAAAACTTACTTTTCCCTTTTTTATTTTACCCCCAAAGGAGGGGGTTTAATTTTAGGGGTTTTTTTACGTTTCCCGAGGCCCGGGGGTTTTCTTCCCCCCAACCCTTTTAAACACCACAAAAAGATAATTTGAATTTTCCCTATTCAAAAAATAAAAACAATGTGTTTTTTTTTTTAAACGGGAAAAAAATTCCCTTCTTTTCTTTTCCCCTTTTTAATTTTAAATTTTCCCCAAAAAAAATTTTTTCTTAAATTTTAAAAAAAAAAAATGCCCCCAAAAAAAAAGAGGGAAAAAACAATGGGGGAAAAATTCCCTTTTTTACACCTTTAATTTTAGTTTGGGTTCTTTAAAAAAATTTTTTTTTTACTTTATTTTCCTCCCTTAAAAAAAAAATTTTAAAAACCCCCTTTAAAAAAAAAAAATTTTTTTTTTTAAAAAAAGTTTGGGGGAGTTTTTTTAAAAATTTTAAAAACCCCAAAATTTTTCAAAACTTTTTTAGAATTTTTTAAAAAGGGAAAAAATTTTTAAAAAAATTCTTTTTTTTCATATAAAAAAAATTTTTTTTTTTTTAATTTTTAAAAAAAAAAGGAAAAAAATTCCCCTTAAATTTTTTTGTTCCAAACCCAAAAAATTCAGGAACAAAACAGGAGCCCCCTATACACACTTCCTCAAGTATACATTTTCCTAAAAGAAAAATACTTCTATTCTTAATTTGTCTTATTTGCCCAGGGATATTGCTTATAAGATACCTTGCCAATTTTTTAATGATATGATTATTGTGCCAGGATTGTTTTATGCCAGCTGCACAGGACTAATTATCTACTTTCCTCAAATGTCTATCTTTGAATAATTATAGTTTATTGGGAATATATAGACTCTAGACTAGGGAGAAACTAGAATCCTAACTAATCCATTATTTTTTTTCATTTTATAGAAAATAGATTTTATTCTCACATAATATATCCTGGTAATGATTTCCTCTTCTTCTACATTTCCAGCTTCCACCCCCAACTCCACACATATTTTCATCCACATCTCTCTTTAGAAAATAAGCAGGCTTTTATGCAACAATAATTTAATGAAATATAATAAAGCAAAATATAAAACGTGAACTGGAGAAAAGAAAATATAAATTAAGTTAAATTAAAATTAATAATATAAGATTTTCAAAAGGAGGATGGTCTCAGACACCACATTATGAGACAAGGAACTGCAAAAGATGGTGTTAAGGTCATTTTC
This sequence comes from Mastomys natalensis, assembly GCA_021653895.1. Taxonomy (NCBI): domain Eukaryota; kingdom Metazoa; phylum Chordata; class Mammalia; order Rodentia; family Muridae; genus Mastomys; species Mastomys natalensis. The sequence continues at coordinate 20,876 of JAJTUV010002910.1, forward strand.
TATTGGTTATCTTCTGCTGGGCCTGTATCCTACCCTTAAGAATTATTTGTATTCCCCGTGAGATTCACTTGTAGGAATCTAAAATTTTATGGAATGTTGTTATCAATTGGAGACACTTCTGAGTAAACAATGGGGGCATGTTTTCACCCCTCTTCTCAGCTATAGGACTCCAATTCAAGCAAATCCATCTGAAAGCTCTAGAACAAAAAGAAGCAAATACACCCAAGAGGAGTAGACAGCAGGAAATAACCCAACTCAGGGCTGAAATCAACCAAGTAGAAACCAAAAGAACTATACAAAACATCAACAAAACCAGGAGCTGGTTCTTTGAGAAAATCAACATGATAGATAAACCCTTGGCCAGACTAACCAGAGGGCATAGAGACAGTATCCAAATTAATAAAATTAGAAGTGAAAAGGAAGACATAACAACAGAAACTGAGGAAATTAAAAAAAATTATCAGATCCTACTACAAAAGCCTATACTCAACAAAATTGGAAAATCTGGATGAAATGGACAATTTTCTAGACAAATACCAGGTACTAAAGTTAAATCAGGAGCAGATAAACCACCTAAACAGCCCTATGTGTTTTGTACAGAATTCTATCAGACCTTCAAAAGAAACTTAAGAGTAGAGTAGACAGTAGGAAATAATCAGATTCATGGCTGAAGCAATCACTTAAAAGCAAACAGTACAGTACAAACAAACAAAACAAGAGATGGTTCTTTAAGAAAATCACCAAATAGATAAGCTCTTAGCCAAACTAACTAAAATGCAGAGAGACAGTATCCAAATTAACAAAAACAGAAATTGAAAGCAGCATATAGCAACACAGACTGAAGAAATTACATAAATCATTAGATCTTACTTCAAAAGCATGTACTCCATAATATTGGAAAATCTAAACAAAGTGGGTGTTTTTCTACAAGATACTATTTACCAAAATTAGACCAAAATCAGATAAACTATCTGAACAGTCATATAACCCCTACTGAAAAAGAAGCAGTCATTATAAGTTTCCCAACCCATAATATCCAGGGCAAGATTATTTAGCTCAGAATTCTACCAGACTTTCAAATCAGAGCTGATACCAATACTACTCAAATTATTCCACAAAATATTAGAAACAGAATGAACATTCTCAAAGCCATTCTATGAGACCACAGTCACCTGATCCTAAACCACACAAAGACTCAAGAAGCAAAGTAATTTCTGACCAATTTCTCTTATGAACATTGATGCAAAGATACAGAATACAATACTTGTAAGCCCAATACAAGAATATATGAAAAACATCATCCACCATGATCAAATCACCTTCATTCCAAAGAAGCATGAGTGATTCAACATATGAATATCTATCCACATAATCCACCATATAGCCAAACTGAAAAAATTCACATGACTCATTATTAGATACTAAAAAAGCTTGTGATAAAATACAACACTCATTCTTGTTAATAGTCTAGTAGAGATCAAAGATTCAAGGCACATACTTAAACATTGTAAAAGCAATATACAGTAATCCAATAGACAACATCAAATGTAATGGATAAAAAATCTACACAAATCAGGGACAAAGCAAAGATATTGATTATCTCCCTATTTATTTAGGATAATACTAGAAGTTCCAGCTAGAAGAATAAGGCAAATAAAGGAAACCAAAGAGAAAAATCAAAAGAATATTACCAAAGTATCTTATTATCAAATGTTATGATAGGACACATAAGTGACACCAAAAATTCTACCACAGAGCTCCTACATATGATAAACCCCTCAGTAGTCCTCCATTATACAAATGATAAACAGGCTGAGAAAGAAATTAGAGAAATAACAACCTTCAAAATAGCTACATATATTATAAAATATCTTGTTGGAATTCAATCAAGCAAGTGAACAATCTGTATTAAAAGTACTTTAATTCATGAAGAAAGAAAGAAATAAGAATATGGAAAAGTTTTTTATTCTTGTGGACTGTAGGATTAACATAGTGAAAAGAGGACATTTTACCAAAAGAATCTACAGATTCAATGTAATTTCTATCAAAATTTCATCACATTTTTTAAGAAAGAGCAAGTTATCAACTTCATGTAGAAAAGCCCAGAATAGCAAAAAACAATCCTGAATAGTAAAAGAACATCTGGAGGTATTATTGTCCTGATTTCAAACTTTACTAAAGAGTGACAGTAAAACTACTGCATGGTATTGGTATAGAAACAAACAAGTTAAACAATGGTATGGAATCAATGACATAGAAATATGCATGCTTATGGACACTAAACCATACATTTGAAAAAAGAAAACATTTTCAACAAATATTCTAACTGAGTGGCTGTATGTAGAAAAATGCAAATAGATCCATATTTATCACAGTGCAGAAACTAAGGTCCAAGTGGATCAAAGACCTTAGCATAAAACCAGATACACTAAATCTAGTAGAAAAGAAAAGGGGAAATATCCTTGAATACATTGGTACAGAAGGCAAATTCCTGAACAGAGCAGAAAAGGCTCATAATCGAAAATCAAAAATTGATAAGTGGGACCTCATAAAACTAAAAAACTTCTGTAAGGCAAAGAATACTTTCAATAGGACAAAATGATAATCTACAGATTGAGAAAGATACAAATCCTACAAATGATAGAGGGCTGATATATAAAATATATAAAGAGCAGGTTAGACCACAACAAACAAAATAACCCAATTAATAAATAAGTAAAGTGCTTAACAAAAAATTCTCAATAGAGGAATCTTGAATGGCTGAACAGTACTTAAACATTCAACATCTTTACTTATTAGAATGGCTATGATCAAAAAACTCAAGGAACTGAACATGCTCATGAGGATGTGGAGAGAGGGAAACACTCCTCCATTGCTGGTGGAATTGGAAACTTGTACAACTACGCTGAAAACCAATCTAGTATTTTCTGAATATCCAGCTATACCATTCTTGGGCATATTATACAAATGATGCCCTGCCATGCCACAAGGAAACATGCTCCACTATATTCGTAGCAGCTTTACTCATAACCGCTAGAAACTGGAAACAACCCAGATGTCTCTCAAACAAAGAATGGATACAGATAATGAGCTTCGTTTATATAATGGAATGCTATTTAGCTATTAAAAACAAAGACAATATGAATTTTGCAAGCAAATAGATGGAACTAGAAAATATCATCCTGACAGAGGTATCCTATACCAAAAGTACATACATGATATATACTTACTTTCTTATAAGTGGATATTATCCAAAAAGTACAGAATATCCATGGTATGTTCTACAAACTCAAAGAACCTAAATAAGAAGGAAGACACAAAAAAGGACACTTGAAGCTAACTTAGAAGGAGGAACAAAACAGTCACAGGAGGCAGAGAGAGGGATGGAAATGGGTGGGAGAGGAGAAGGAGGGAATGAGGACAGGTTTCAGGATCAGATGCAGGGAAAGACATGGGAGTGGCCAGAGAGCCAGAGGGCTAGGAAAATGAATAGAAATTTGTAAGTTATGGTGGTGGGGTGACAGTTGGCATCTCTAGCATATGCCAGAGACCTGGAATGGGACAGTTTCCCAGGCCTATTGGGGTGACTTAACCTGACATTCCTAGCAGTGAGGATATGGAACTTGAAATGAACAGCTCCTGTAGCCAGGTAAGACCACAGTATATTGATAAGGACATGAACCCATCTACAAAACCTTCAACCAAAAAAATTGTCCTGTATACAGGGGCAAAAAGAAATACAGGGACAAAAATGAAGGAAAAACTGAGAAAATGGTCAACCAATAAGCATCCCAACTTGAGATCAATCCCATGGGGAAGCAGCAATTCCTGACACTATTAGTGGTTGTCTGTTATGTTTGCAGACAGGAGCCTAGCATAACTGTTCACTGAGAGGCTCCATCTAGCGGCTGACTGAAACAGATGCAGACACCCATAGCCAAAGAGTGGATGAGACTTGGGGACTCTTATGGAAGAATGGTGGAAGGATTGTGGGCCCCAATGGAGATAGGAACTCCACAGGAAGACCAAGAGTCGACTAACCTGAACCACCAACCAAAGAGCCATACAAAAACTAGACCTAAAACACCCCCACTAAGTAGCTTATGTACAGATTGCTCTTCACGTATATTCCCTAACGACTGGAGCAATGGTTGTTCCTAAAGCTGTTGCCTGTCTGTGGAAGCCGTTTTCTTAGCTGAAATGCCTTGTGTAGCCTGAGTGGGAATGTGTGTGGCCTCAGAGGGAGAGGATATGCCTAGTTCTGCAGAGATTTGATGTGCCAGTGTTGGAAGATATCCATGGGTGCCTCCACCCCTCTGAGAGTATTAGAGGAGTGAGTTTGGAAGGGGGAAACTGGGAAGTGGGGCAGAGATCAGGATGTAAAGTGAATGAATGAATGAATAAATAAATTAAAATGGAAAAATCTACAACATATGCACAATTATTAAAAATCAATAAGAAGTATGATGAATACTATAGTTTAATATGTAAATTATAATAATAATTACAATAATAATAAAACAATTAGTTTAATAATAGAATTACTAGTCTCTTGATTTGTGGACACAAGAGTAAACCAATGAATACTATATATGCATTTCCATTCATTTACTTCCATTGTGTCACAGAATGCAAATGAAAAGATAAGTAGAAATTGAGAAATAGAAGATCTTTTCACATATTTTAAAACATATTATGAAACAGTTTGTTTCAATGTAACTTGTTTAACTTTTAATCATATTGAGAATCAAAATAATAGTAATGTTCTCTATATTAAGAGTTATATGTTCACTTTAACCTAGAGATAATATATATAAGGATATAGAGAAATAGTAGGATGAGGGGGATAGACATAATTTAGAAGAATTTCATTTTCTTAAGAAAAAGGATTAGTTTCACCCCTTTTAGTAAGATTAGATTATTAGATCATTATGAGATATTTTCTGTGTCTGAATGTGTGTGTGTGCACATGCGTACACATACACAGACACACACACACAGACACACACACACACACCACACACGTGCACATGTATACACCTATGATGGGGCCAGATTTATAGCTCTAATTGAACTTGGAGCTACTTGACTTGGCTCAGTGTTTACTCAGTAAGCATCTAGCTTACTACTATCTATGCCTCCTTATTGTTGGGAACTAAGGATGTACATTACACATGACTCATTTTATATGGGTTAGGACAAGTCTGAACTCCCAGTAATCTCCCATGAAGGCTGGAGCATTGACAATTGAATAATTGCTGGTGTTATATAGTGAGATGTTATCTGAAAATTCAAACGAAGGAAAACTAACAAGCCTGTTATATATATACATATACAGTGGAAGAAACTTAGGGACTCTTATGGAAGAATGGGGGAAGGATTGTGGGCCCCAAAGGAGATAAGAACTCCACAAGAAGACCAAGAGTCAACTACGCTGGACTACCAACCAAAGAGCCATGCACAAACTAGCCCTAGGACACCCCAACTATGTAGCTGATGTACCGAATTGTTCTTCACATATGTTCCCTAATGACTGGAGCAGTGGCTGTTCCTAAAGCTGTTGCCTGTCTGTAGAACCCTTTCCCTTAACTGAAATGCCTTGTATGGCCTGACTGGGAACTTGTGTGGACTCAGAGGGAGAGGATGTGCCTAGTTCTGCAGAGATTATCTCTATCTCTATCTCTATCTCTATCTCTATCTCTATCTCTATCTCTATCTCTATCTATCTCTTCTATCTACTATCTTATCTATTATATCGATAGATAGTTTAGAGATAGATAGGTAGATAGATAGATAGATAGATAGATAGATAGATAGATAGACAGATATGACTAGTTAGAGATAGTATATTATCTATCTATCTAAGATATCTATCTATCTATCTATCTATCTATCTATCTATCTATCTATCTATCTATAGAGAGTAATATTTATATAATATATATTATTGTATATATATACATATATAAATCATATATATATAAATTATATATATAAAATTTGTATACACAAATATATATATATATACAGAGAGAGAGAAGGAAGAGAGACAAGAGAGAGAGACACAGAGAGAGAGAGAGAAAGAGAGAGAGAGAGAGAGAGAGAGAGAGAGAGAGAGAGAGAGAAATCTGTAAGTGGTGGGAATGGGGTAGGAAAAACTGTCTCTAGGACATTCCAGAGACATGGGATGGAAGAGGTGTCTTAAATGAAACCCATGGAGCTTCACTTACCCTGATATCATCTAAGCATTCTTTATATTTTTTATCACATCTGTGTTGATTGTATTTCTGAAGAAGAAAGTATAGGCAATAACCTTGAAGACAGAAGTAGTGTCCTTCTGTGACAGAAAGCAGATAAGTTTCCTCTCCAATATTGTTTATCAAACATAATGCCTCCTTCTGGGCTAATGTAGGACAGGTCTACGAGCAGTTTTCTTTATAAAAGCAGTTTTCCCAATTCAAATTTCCTCAACTGTGACATGAAATTACTATGTACAGCATCCACCTGGGGCTATCTCAGCATTGTCTGAAGGGACTTTAGGGCTTGTGCAAAACCCAAGTGGTCATGAATCTCATATTATCTGCAGTGCTGTGAGTAATCAGGACCCCCATTTCAGACCTAGGAGCCTCCTATCTTCTAGTAGCATCTAAGATACTGTGACAGAGTACCTTGTTTAAGTAAGGCAGAAGCTCAAATCATCCATAGTTCTTGACATGTTCTTTCCATAGTTCATGACATTTTCAGATAGTAATACATTTATTTTTAACTGACAAATTGAAATGTAAAAATAGATCTCTTAAATAGGTTTTATGTAAGTTTAGATATATGTGTACATTTTTTTAATATACAAGTGAGTTATAGTATGTACCCCTCAATACAAACATTGTTTCTCATAGTATAGGCACTCTCTGTTAATTATTTTAAAAGTACATAATTCATGAACATTATCTATGTTAATAGCATATTAAGATACTGCAATAAAATAGAAAGTCTTGATATTATTGCAATCAAGCACAATTGATCAATTATTCTCTAAACTGCCCTTAATACTTTGCTCATATTCTCATAATAATCTCACTTCTTCTCAATTTCTATGAAATCAATGCTTGAACGCTCTTCATATTACAAAGACCATTTCAGATAAAGATGTGGAAAAGAAATCTTGCATGGAATGTATAACAGTATAGCAGGTATGGAAATAATATGAAGAGTCTTTGGAGAGTAGCAAGTAAAACTACCATGAAGTTGGGAAAACTTCTAAGTAGCTTATCAGGTAGCAGATAACAGAAGCATGTTGAAGACACTCAGGTATGTTTAAGTGGATTGTATAACTATAGTACTAAGAGAATTAAGAGAGTGTGGTACATAAAAAAGTGGAATTATTATTTATCAAGAAATTGGAATAAAATTCTGTCATCTGATATAATGTAAACAGACCTGGAATCATTTTGTTACATGATACAAACCAGGTGGAAAAAGAAAAAAAATCCCTTACATATATTTTTCAATATGACAGAAAATAAAATAATTTTCTTATAAAATCTAGCAGGCCTCAACATGTTTGCTAATTGATTTTGCTACTATAATTACTCATCTATGTCTACAGGCCTCATTATATTTCATATAATTCATATAATGTTGAATTAAAATTCTGTATTTATATCCTTGATTCTATAACCTACATAATGTATGTATGAATATATAGAAGAAACAATCTTCCTTTTGACATTTTTAATAGTAGCACATTTGGAACTATTTTAAGTGAAAACAGAAAGTATTAAGGTGATGCATTTGAAAAATATGGACTAAGATTTAATTTAGGAATTAAATTCTTATCAATTTTAATTCGTTAATAATTGACCTGAGAGCTTAAATGCTCTTTATTTGAATACCTGTGATTTTATTTGACATATTTAGATTCTGTGCCAAAGTAGCCACAGGTCTAATGTTATAGCTGCAAAGACAAAGGAAAGTAGCTCAATTTATTCTGTACATAGTAGCACACACCCTATGTTGAAAAATCTCTACAAATTTATGTGCTTTTAAAACATTTCTGATATATTTTTATTTTAATAGTTTGTTTCTATTACTTATGTTTCAATGTTCTTGAAAATACTACTAATAGAATGGTAATGGAGTTCAAAATGAAACTATATATACATAGAGAGAGAAATAAATGTATTTAGAGAATGTAGTACTTATACTCAATGGAATATTATTTGTCCAAGTATGATTATATATACATATACCTGAATATATAAAATTGAAGATACATATAATAATTAAAAGTTTTGAAATATATATTTAATATACAATGTACTAAAACTTGTGTCTTCATCAAAGTAATCTCTGATTTTTGTCTTCAATTTCTGAGAGGTATTAGTTAACCTGAATGGAATGACTAAGAAGAGTACTTGTGTAACCTGAAGACATCATCAGCTCAGTTAGAGATATTCTTCTCACATAGTATGATGGAGTGTGATAGTGGTATTCAATGACATAATATTTCTTTGAGGATATTTTTTTAACCAGTACCTTTTTGCACCAATGCTTGTAAGTATATCGATTTTTAGAGAAACTGTGAAGTCTAGAAATTTCTCAAATCTCAGAGGTGTTCCATAAATATATGATTGCCAGAAGTAAAGAGAGCCTTTCTGTGTTAATCATTCAAAATTCAGACTTACAAATGTGTTTTAATATGCATATAATTTTCTGCTACCATCAAAGTTAGCTCACAGGCTCCTGTCAGCAAGCAAGCACTTCTGGACATCCACAACAGTGTCTTGCTTTGGTGTCTGTATATGGGATGGAAACCCAGGTGGACAGTCTCTGGATGGCCTTTCCTTTAGTCTCTGCTCCACACTTTGTCTCCGTATTTCCTCCAGTGAGTATTTTGTTCCCCCTTCTAAAAAGGACTTAAGCATCCACACTTTGGTATTTCTTCTTCTTGTGCTTCATGTGGTCTATGGATTGTATCTTGGGTATTCCGAGCTTTTGGAATTCCCTTTGTTTTTTCTTTCTTTCTTTTTTTTTAATAGATATTTTATTTATAATACAAATGTCATCCCCTTTCCCCATTTCTCCTACCTAGAATCCCCTATCCCATCCCCCCTCCTCCTTTTTGCTTTCATACCATTTTAATTACATGCATATATTAAGGTCAGTTTTAGGTTGAGGGTATTTATCCTATTCAAATTACTTGAATTTTCAAACAACATTGGTGTCATTTGTCCCTTTATTTCCTGGTTGGAGTCTTTACCATTTTTCAACTTTTTACATCATATTACTTTATCATGCTAGTCTCATTTTAACTCCATCCTTCAGTGCCCCTAACTATAGTTTCATTATACTTTACTGATTTGGATGGTTTCTCCATATTGTATACCCACACTTGAAGATTTGGACTTAGACATCACAGAAGAGAGAGAACATAATTTTTTTTGTCATTCTGGTACTGATTATCTTGATAAAGATAATATTTTATAAATCCAGCCATTTATCTGCAAATTTCTATTTTTTTTTCTTTAACACTGAGTAGTATTCTTTTGTGTATATCTGGTACTTTGTTGTTATCTAATTTTGGAAAACTTTCGAATGTTTCTTTTTTTCTTTTTTGTTTTTTCCATTTTCCAACAAATGGAATAGGGTGTCAGTGAACATTACTAAACACAAGCCTCTGCAGAGTAGAATACCAAGTCCTTCAGACACGTGCCAAGGAATACTATTGCTGTGTCCTAAAGCAGTTTTAGTTTTTTGTTGTTGGTTTCCCTCCTCCTCCTCCTCCTCCTCCTCCTCCTCCTCCTCCTCCCTCCTCCTCCTCCTTCTTCTTCTTCTTTCTTCTTCTTCTTTCTTCTTCTTCCCCCTCCCCCTCCCCTCCCCTCCTCCTCCTCCTCCTCTCCCCTGCTTCTCCTTCTTCGCCTTTCCCTTTCCCTCTTCCTTCTCCCCCTCCGCCTCCCCCTCCTCCTTCTTCTTCCTTCCCCTTCCCCTTCCCCTCTCTCCTCCTCCTCCTCCCTCCTCCTCTTTTTACTCTTCTCCTCCTCCTCCTCTTTCTCCTCCTCCTCCTCCTCTTCTTCTTCTTCTTCTTCTTCTTCTTCTTCTTCTTCTTCTTCTTCTTCTTCTTCTTCTTCTTCTTCTTCTTCTTCTTTTCTGAGTAGTCTCTATATTGATTTCTATACTGAACTGCACCTATTTGAATATCCACCAACAGTGAATGAGGGTTCTTCTTTCTCAAAAACCCTGCCAACATTTGTTATCAGTTGTTTTGTTAATTTTTTGCCATTCTGAGAAGGATTGAAATGAAATTTTATATTGTACTGGTTTGTGTTTCTAAAATTGTTTTAGATAAGACATCCTGTAATATTTCTTATACTGTATTTATTTTACTGATCACTCATTGGTTAAACCCCTAATCTGTTTTTGAATGGTGTCACTTGTTTCCATGGCTCTTTGCTTTTCAAGCTCTTTGTATGTTAATGGATATTAATCCTCTTTCAGTTAAGTAGCTGGTAAAGAATATCTTCTGTGTTGAGGATGGTTTTCGCTATCCTGGGTTTTTTGTTGTTCCAAATAAATTTCAGAATTTCTCTTTCAAGTTCTGTAAAGAATTGAGTTGGTATTTTAATGGGGATTGCATTGAATCTGTAGATTGCTTTTGGCAAGATGGCCATTTTTACTATATTGATCCTGCCAATCCATGAGCATGGGAGATCTTTCCATTTCCTGAGATCTTCTTCAATTTCTTTCTTCAGAGTCTTGAAGTTCTTGTCATACAGATCTTTCACTTGCTTGGTTAGATTCACCCGAGGTATTTTATATTATTTGTGACTATTGTGAAGGGTGTCATTTCCCTAATTTCTTTTTCAGCCTGTTTATCTTTCATGTAGAAGAAGGCTACTGATTTGTTCGAGTTGATTTTATAACCTGCCACCTTGCTGAAGTCGTTTATCAGGTTTAGGAGTTCTCTGGTGGAGTTTTTGGGGTCACTCAAGTATACTATCATATCATCTGCAAATAGTGATATTTTGACTTCTTCCTTTCCTATTTGTATTCCTTTGACTTCTTTTTGTTGTCTAATTGTTCTGGCTAGGACTTCCAGTACTATATTGAATAGGTAGGGAGAGAGTGGGCAGCCTTGTCTAGTCCTGATCTTAGTGGGAATGCTTCAAGTTTCTCTCCATTTAGTTTGATGTTGGCTACTGGTTTGCTGTATATTGCTTTTACTATGTTTAGGTATGGGCCTTGAATTCCTGATTTTTCCAAGACTTTTACCATGAAGGGATGTTGGATTTTGTCAAATGCTTTCTCAGCATCTAATGAGATGATCATGTGGTTTTTTTCTTTGAGTTTGTTTATATAGTGGATTACATTGATGGATTTCCGAATATTGAACCATCCCTGCATTCCTGGGATAAAGCCCACTTGATCATGATGAATGATTGTTTTGATGTGTTCTTGGATTCGGTTTGCTAGAATTTTATTGAGTATTTTTGCATCAATATTCATAAGAGAGATTGGTCTGAAGTTCTCTTTCTTTGTTGGGTCTTTGTGAGGTTTAGGTATGAGTGTGATTGTAGCTTCATAGAACGAATTGGGTAGTGTTCCTTCCGTTTCTATTTTGTGGAATAGTTTGAAGAGAATTGGTAACAAAATACTCAAGGGTGCAAATATGGAGACACAGTGCAGGACAGAAACTGAAGGAGGGACCGTCTACAGACTATTCCACCTAGATATCCATCCTATGTGCAGTCACCAAAGGTAGAGGTTGATGTGGATGGCAGGATGTACACGCTGACAGGAGCCTGATATAGCTGTCTCCTTAGAGGTCTGCAAGAGTCTGACATACTCAGAGGCAGATGCTCACGGCTAACCACTAAACTGAGCATGGAGTTCCCAATGGAGAAGATAGAGTGAAGGCTGAAGGAGTTGAGAGGATTCGCGACACCATGAGGAAAGCAACAATCCCAACCAACCAGAGCCCCCAGGGTCTAAGCCGCCAGCCTGGGAGTGCTTAGGGAGGGACTCAAGGCTCCAGCTATATAGGCAAGGGAGCTATATATAAGTGGGAGAAGAGATCCTTTGACCCATGAAGGCTGGTCGTCGTGGGGGGGGATACTCGAGGGTGGGGAGGTGAGGTACAGGGGAGGGTGGGTGGGGGTACACCAACATGGAGGCGGGAAGAGGGGGGAAGGGATAGTGAGTTACTGGGAGGGAGGGGGAGAAACGGGGTAAGGAGAGAACATCTGAAATGTGAAAAATAAAAAATTTTACAATAAAAAAAAAAGAATATCTTCTGTGGGCTTCTTCATTGTTTTTTAGCTGTACAAAAGGTCTTTTGTTTGTTTGTTTGTTTTAATATGGTAGCCTGGTTGTCAAGTGTTGGCTATAAATCCTTGACAACCAAAGTCATGTTCAGAAAGTTTTCCTCCACACCTGTATGTTTTTCAATACTGTTATTAATGGTTCAATATTAATGCTTCAGGTTTCAAATTGAACACTGTTCCCCTTGGATCTAATCTTTGTTCAGGATAATAGAACTGCCATAATTTCTTTCACCTGGGCAGGTGGTCCAGAGTACAATAAGAAAGCAGTTAAAAGGATCAGCTACTATTATTCTGCCAAGGGAAAATAGTAACAAAATTTACCACCTATGACACTGATATACCTTAGATTAATGACATCCACTACTCAATTACCCTCAAAGATTCTTCTTTCTGTTGATGGTAATTCACACAGAAATCCACAAATGATCAAAGTACAGACAGTAAGAGACATTTTATCATTCAGTCCTAAAAAAGATGTCTTCATCATATCTCTCCCTTATGGGAAGAATAATAGAAAAAAATAGGTTTGGAATCTAGGCAGAAGAGAAGGCAGAAAAATTGTAAGATCCAGAGGTGTTGGATGATTTCAATGAAATAGTGTCTTCAAGGTATTCCAGTATGGATACACATATGCACTCACGGAGTGTTTGACATCCTGAGTGAGACCTGAAGAGGCTCCAAGAAGACAAAATCCCCAGCAGAGAGAAGGAAATGGGAGCATAAAGTTCCATCCCTAACATAGAAACTATTTGTTAGGTACCTGCTGGGAAAAGAAAATTTAGTTTTGAGGGAGTTTCATTAATAAAGAATTGAGTAATTAGGAAAGTGGCATAGATCTGAGAAGAATATGAAAGAAAGCATGATCAGGATATGTTACACATAGCAATAAATAAAGAACATTAAAAATAAATATGCATATATATATATATTATATATATATATATATATACTAGCAAACAGTTAGTGTTGTTAATTACAATGAATCAATTATAAATAATTAAATCATTAACTGAACTAATTACTTAACAGTCAATAGTTTAGCATCATTTCTAGTTGCAGTTGGTTATATATTAACATTTAATCTATATTAATTAATAACATTAATTTAGTAGACACTTTCTTGCTCTTATATTTTATTTATTTTTATTATCTCCCATTTTATTATCTCTTTTTGCCTCAGAGTATTAAGCTAACATTACAGTCTCTAGTAGACAGATGTTTTTACTCAATTAAATGTTATATCATGCACTGTTTTTAGCTATTAGCCTATAAAGAGCACAAGTTATTTAATTAATCTTGCTATTCCTTAAAAATAACTTATACCACATTCTCTTGAATATTGCACTAAATCTTGCACTAGAACAAGGATTTTCAGAGACTCTTGTAGTTTAGTCAATTCTCATGCTTATTTCTGTACTCTTTCATTTATGAGTATAAGACAGAAATTTCAAATATTTAACAGAAACATTTGAAAAATAGCATTTTGTTGTTCAAATTAAGAAAATTTCACAATATGTATATTCAAATCATTAAGGATTTTCTCTTAGGACACCAAGAAAATAAGGCCCTCTGAATCAACATGAGCCAAGCTCATAAGAGCTCACAGAGACTAAAGCAGCAAGCACAGGGCCTCCACTAGGCTGTATTTGGTCCGCTGCACTTACATTGTGGCTTATAATTTAATGTTATATGGATTTCTGAGCGTTTAAATTGTGGACTTCTGAGTCTTGTGCCTTCCCTTGGGTTATTTTCCTTCTGTTGGTCTGTCTTGTATGACTTTAATGTAATAATTTTATTTTATCTTATTATATATTATTTTGTTATATTTTGAAGATGAATGAATCAAAATCTAGCTACTAGGATATAGCATAACAATGGACCTATCATTTATACTTGCTGAGAAAGGGAACATCAATTTTTTTCCAATGAATACATCAACTGGGAATATAAATCACTCCAGGGTAGATCTCACAGATCTCATGCTCAAAAGTAGTTGGCCAACAAATATTAGATTCTACAGTTTTCAGCTTTGTGTGTGCATGTGTGTGTGCATGTGTGTATGTGTGTATGTGTGTATGTGTGTATGTGTGTATGTATGTATGGGTTTTTTCTTTGTTGAAAAATAACTTAAATTTGGGTAGGGAGGGAAAGAGGAGGTAGACAAATCTTAGGGAGGTAAAGAAAATGATCAGAATATATTTAAATTTAAAAATTGTTTTAAATAACAAAAAGTTAAAAAAAGAATTTCCCACAAATGAATAGTCATATCATTAAGTGATGTTTCAAAATATTGTATTATAACACACATACCAAGTATATGAAATACAATTATTATTATGTGAGAAATGATCTTGTAATATTTCAAAATGAAAAGAAATATGACAACCAAACTATAATTTCTCCATACAATAATTGTCAAATGATAGCTATTAATGAAAATTTTCAATTATAAAATATATTGTTCATTTCAACATTATTGATTTTGAAATAACAATTAAATCTGAAAGTAGAGGATATATAAACCCATATCAGAATAGACTTTGTAAAATGAGTCTCTATGATCATTACTAGCTTTCTCCATATTTTAATTTGTCTAATTATAAAATAGTCGTAATAGTGATTATGACTGTTAATTATTATTATTAATAACATAATACTTAATCATAATAATATATTATTATGACAATTAAGAGAGTCATAGCTTAGTATACTTATTTTGTGAAATATTTTGTTTCTTCAAACTTATTTCTATCCTTCAAAACTATATAAAAAGTAAACTAATGTCAGTTTTACATAAGAATTGTGTAAGTATCTCAGCAATTTGATAGCGAGCCTGAGTCATCCAGCTCTTTTAAAGCACTGAGAGTACTCAAACTGAATTTACAAGTGCAGCCTTGTGGGGATGGAAAGGGCTATTCATTCTTAATTTGGTCACCTTTGCCTCTATTTTCTGTAAAGCTTTATATTTGACTGTTGTACTCACACAACCTTCAATAAAACCTTCAGTTGCTGCAAGAAATAAACCTCTACTATAGCAACATCCTGCTCACAATAACATCCTTGTAGGAAAACAACGTTTTTGCTCCCCTCTAATACAATACATCCTGACTGTCGCATCTCCTCCCTCCACTCCTACCACCTCTAATCCATTGCACCTCTACTTCCCTTCAGAAAAGATCAGGCCAACTGAACACATCTTATTACATAAAAGGATGGAGTAAAACTAGGTATAAACCCTCCTATCAAGGCTTGACTAGGAGATGAATTAGGGAAAAAAAGATGCCTCATCTAGGCAGAAGAGTCACAGAAATTCACACTCCCACTGTTATCACCACACACACACACACACACACACACACACAAAGCTAAACAATCAGTGGGTAAATTTGTGAATACCCTGCAGAAAGGTGGATGAAGGATCTATTGTAGAAGCCAGAGGGCCAAAGACCCCAGGAGAACATGGCCCACATAATCAACTAAGCCAGCCGCAGAGGTGCTCACAGAGACTGAAGTGATAAGCTCAAAGCTTACATGGGTCTGTGCTAGGTCCTCTGCATAGACCTTGTGGGAGTACAAATTTTACATAAGATCCTAAACAGCAGCTCTTGGAATTTGTTGGAAATGAAGGGACAATTAGAAAAATAAAACTCACTCTCCTCATTTTATTTAATCTGAATAGTGATCACTTTTGAAGTAATAAGGAGACATATTTAGCTAGATTAATGACAGTGAAGTAGTCTGCAGTAATTTTGGTGTCCATTGTTGCAGTTTTCTATAGATTTTATAGAGACAAGTATTAGTCATCATTTTCCACTCCTTTGTATGGTGTTGTCCTATAGACTTTAACAAAAACTTCTGTGTAATCAACTTCTAACCCTGATAAAAACCTGCATATGTAGCTTCCAGAAAGGTTAGGCTAATCAACATAGAGGAAAAGAGTGTGGTAGACAACAGGAAAGCAGTTGCATATTGAGAATGTGTGATGTGTAATTTATTCCTAAGAGGGACTCAGGGAATGAAGACAGAGTTTAGGAAGTAAAGCTATGTTGTGGTTCTTGCAAAAGATTCAGGTTCTGTTTTTCAGACACATGAGATAATTTATAATTAAATGTAACTCTAATGTCAGAGGATTCTGGATTTGGTCAATTTTATTTCTCCTTCTTATAAAACATTGCATTTGCATTTTTAAGCCCTCTTCTGACATTTTTGGCACCAGAAACATATACTACTTATACATACATGCAGTCAAATCCTCATCCATATGTAAATCTAAGGATGGTAAAAAGAAGAATAGAGATTTCTTAATCCTTTGGGATATCCTACAAAAATTGGAAAACAAACACTAGAAGAATAATTTAGTGAGGTTTATAGAAGTGTTTGATCTTAAGGTTTCTTTCTGTCCTCCACCTTACATTTATTTAGTCATGCTAATTGGAAGTTGGCTGTGCAAACTAGAATTTAGAGTCCTTAGTCAGTCATATGACTATCCAAAATCTATAAATGTTAGAAGATAAAATTTCCATTATTTAAGCAATATTTGATAGGTGTTCTTACTCGAATTTTATCTCTGAATTTAGGAGTAAAATAAAAAATATTTTAGTAAAACTATTACCTGTGGAGAAAATCTATTGAACTGAAAACTAGAATATGTTGTAGTTTATTATGATTCTTCTGTGAACCCTCTTCTATAAATCAAAACATGCATATCATCTTAAGTTCCTATGTTATAGGGCTAATTCATTGAGATTCTACTCAGAAAAAAAAATGTTAATAGGAAATTAACATGTGAGCTTATAGCTGTTAAATAATTGGCTGAAGACTCTTAAGTTTCCGAACAAGAACTCCGAGTGTTGTGCATGTTGGGAAATAAGCATGTGTTGTGTAAAAGTTTATGTGGATGGGAATGTCATGAAAAATCTTATTTCCTGAAAAGTTCATGTGTCAGCCATACAAACTATGTTCTCCTAATCCAAATCTCATGTAGTATTATGAGTGGATCAATATGCTATACCAATTTGAATAATCCAATATTCAACTAGTATGTTATGGGATCAATAGATACTATTTTAAATTGAAACACTCATTAATTTTTAATTGAGTGGATTCCTAGAGCAATGTATGCAGATACATAGATGCAATGAAACAAAACTTTGTAAGTATTCTTTATTTTCTATTTACAAAATTTTGAGTTTTCATAAAAGGTTTGGTTAATTTTTATTATTAATTCATTTGCACATGTAATTAAAATAATCATTAAATAATGTGACTATTCTATCA
The DNA here is from genome assembly GCA_021653895.1 of Mastomys natalensis. NCBI lineage: Eukaryota > Metazoa > Chordata > Mammalia > Rodentia > Muridae > Mastomys > Mastomys natalensis. The sequence goes on from JAJTUV010002910.1 coordinate 38,473, forward strand.
TGAAGATTAAGATCTTAGAATCATTATTCTATCAGTGGGTCCTAGCACATATATATATTGTTTCTGTTTGAACCTTTCTTTCCATACTTGCTGTCAAATCCAGTCCACAGAATTATTCTGCAATCTGTACTTCCCATTGTTCCCTATTTTGCATAGTTATGTATATCCAAACACCTAGAAATCACATGTGCTTGTGTTGGTGAATAATCATGAGATCACATGTATTAAACCTTGCCTATCATTTCTCATTTACAATATTTTGTTAAGCCTTATGCACTTTTATTTCATGTATATGATTGTCTCCTTGCATGTTTTCCTATGAACCATGTACATCCCTGTTCTGCAAATAAGTACCATACAGTTAATAGGGGACAGAGAACCATGAAGAAATCCAAAAAGGATCTCAAATCTTATCAATCTAATGTTACTAGCAGTTGTGAGCTTCTATATGGGTGCTGAGAAATAAACCCAGAACTTCTAAAAGAATAGCAAGAACTCTTAATCACTTAGCTATTTCTCTGAACCCCCTCTCTCTACATTCTTAATATATTACTTACTCTTGAATTTCTCTAGGAAATTTTTCAACATCCTTGACTCAACTTATCTTATTAGCTTTTCCAAGACTGATGTTTATACATTCACTTATCTGAAAAATTTCATGCTTCTTGGGCTATTTCAACTATCAGATCTTGTTTATAGAGGGATGTCCTTTTGGTCCCATACCCACAGTGCTAGAAAATACTGTTACATTGATGACATATTCAATAATTTCACATATATGTGCCTCAAGTAATTATATTCTAATTAAATTGTTTTAAAAATAAAAATACATGTAAGACACCCAGATGCCAGCCTACTATGCTGTGACTCATCTGATGCGATAGGAGCCACTAAGATGCACACATATGTGGTGTACTAATGTAAGAGAAAAAAGGAGGACATTTTGAGCACTATGAAGAAGCAGAAATTGAGATGTGAGGGTAAAGAGGAATAGCCTGATGTGAGAGTACCCTGTCCTGCTGCCTGAGGCCGTGGAGAACTCCTGACCTGCACTGCCTCTGAGGGCCGTGTATGGATCCATGGCCATCTGCAGTATGGCTCTATTTCAATATCCATGAATCATATTATCACCAAAGGTCATGAAGACATACATGGTCTGGGCTGCCACCTGGGACCATGATGATGTCCAAGAGCTCTGCAGCCTTGGCTTCACATCTCACTTGCTGCAGCACATGGGAGAGAAGTCTGTGTATTAAGCCTGTAAGCTAGTTTTTTTGTTTTGTTTTGTTTTGTTTTGTGTGTGTGTGTGTGTGTGTGTGTGTGTGTGTGTGTGTGTGTGTATGTTTTCTTTTGTGAGAAGTTTGAAGGGAAAAGGGGCAGTTATGAAGAGATGGGGAGATGAGAAAGATTCAGATACATGATATGAAATTCACAATCAATAAAAAGTTAAATACATAAATAAAATCCACAGGGCAATCATTAAACAAATTATAATATGTGCAATGAATACAATTCTCAGCACCAATCGTGTCAGCACCTGCAGTATTTTTCATCTATGAATAAAATCTAATTGCAAAACAGGAAGTTTTCTTATATTAAAAATCTATATCCTAGAAAATATTAAACTATTTTGAGAAATGCTTTTAATTTTAATAAAATTAGAATATTACATTCTGAGTACTATATGAATTACAAAATTACATTTTATACTAAAATTATTTGCTTTAATGATATTTAATAAACACTGATACTATCCTACATTGCTAGTTATACCTTTCATAATATATTTTTATAAATCTATCATGTAGTTTATTACTTTATCATGTTATTTTTGTAGGCTTAAGTGACCTCAACTTTTATTTGTGCTATTTAATATCATTTTATATTCATTGTTTCTACTACAATAAAATGCATGGTTCAGTTAAAAAAAGTGAGGTATTAAAGAGTTCACATATGTAAGAATAAAACAAATTGAAATTGCAAATTACTAATTTCTGAAAAACTTCAGCAAGAATAAAATTGTTTTATAGTCTCACAATGTGACTTTGCATTTTAAAGATAGCTTTGTTTATTTTTCTGCTCTGTTTATTTTATGCCCTTTATACCTTATCTCACAAAAGTTTTTAACATAACTCACACGCAAACATGCAAAAATGCCATATGTTTTACCAAATTTGAAACAAAAGATAGGCAGACCTAGAGTAGAAGTAATACACAAAAGAAAGAATACAGGATCTTTAATTTTATAATGGATTTTACTGTCTTTATCCAACAAAATTCAAATAATTTTCCATTATATGACAACATACGTATATGACTTAACTGTGATGCAAATTCCATTAATTTTGTTGGACAAATCTATCTTATGTTGATTTCCCACCACGGAACTGGCCTGCAGCATCAGACATCAGCATTTCTAAATAAAGACCCTTTCCGCCCTACACATTTCTTTCTTTCTTTTTTTATTAACCAGAGCTAAGCTCATCTTTTATTTCTTTGTTAAATTTAATTTTTTATTGGATATTTTATTTACATTTCAGATGCCTACCCTTTCTCCATTGCTCCCCACCGAGAAACCCCATCACATCCCTCTTCCTTCTGCGTCTATGATGATGTGCCCCCACCCACAAACCAACTCCCACCTCCCTGCCCAGGAATTCCCCTACACTGGGGCATCCAGCCTTCATTGGACCAAGGACTTCCTCTCCCACCTTTGCCCTACAAGGCCATCCTCCACTAAATATGTAGCTGGGGCTATGTGCTCCCAGGCTGGTGGTTTAGACCTATGTGCTCCCAGGATGGTGGTTTAGACCCTGGAAGCTCTGGTTGGTTGGTATTGTTGCTCACTCCATGGGGCCACAAACCCTTTCAGCTCCTTCAGTGTTCTGTCTAACTCTTCCATTAGGAACCCCATGATCAGTTCAATGGTTAGCTTTGAGCATCCACCTCTGTATACATCAGGCTCTGGTAGACCCCTAGGAGGACATCTTGCACTTCCTTGCATCCACGTCAGCATCTGGCTTTGGTGACTGCACATGGGATGGATACCCAGGTGGAACAATCTCCAGACTGCCCCTCCTTCAGTTTCTGTCTCATGCTTTGTATCCATATTTGCTCCTATGAGTATTTTGTTACTCCTTCTAAGAAGGACCAAAGAACCCACAATTTGGTCTTCCGTCTTCATGAGCTTCATGTGGTCTGTGAGTTGAACGATGGGTATTACAAGCTTTTGGGCTAATAACCACTTATCAGTGAGTGCATACTGTGTATGTTCTTTTGTGATTGGGTTACCTAACTCAGGATCATATTTTCTAGTTCCATCCATTTAACTAAGAATTTCATGAATTCATTGTTTTTAATAGCTGAGTAATACTCCATTGTGTAAATGTACCATATTTTCTGTATCCATTCCTCTGTTGAAGGACATCTAGGTTCTTTCCAGATCCTGGCTATTACAAATAAGGCTGCTATGAACATAGTGGAGCATGTGCCCTTGTTTATATGTTGGAGCATCTTCTGAGTATATGCCCAGTAGTTGTATAGTTGGGTCCTCAGGTAATCCTATGTCCAATTTTCTGAGGAACTGCCAGATTGAGTTCCAGAGTGGTTGTATCCCACCAACAATGGAGGAGTGTTACTCTTTCTCCACATGCTCACCAGCATATGCTATCACATGAGTTTTTGATCTTAGCCATTCTGACTGGTATGAGGTGGAATCTCAGAGTTGTTTTGGTTTGCAATTCCCTGATGGCTAAAAATGTTGGACATTTCTATAGGTGCTTTGCAATCATTTGAGTTTCCTCAGTTGAGAATTCTTTGTGCTCAGGAACCCATTTTTAATAGTGTTATTTGGTTGTCTGGAGTCTAATTTCTTGACTTCTTTGTATATATTGGATATTAGCCCACGATCAGATGTAGGATTGATAAAGATCTTTTTCAATGTGTTTGTTGTTTTGTCCTATTGACAGTGTCCTTTGCTTTACAGAAGCTTTGCAATTTTATTTTTTTTATTTTATTTTATTTTATTTTATTTTATTTTATTTTATTTTATTTTATTTTATTTTTATTTTATTTTTTTAGCATAGAATAGAGTTTATTCAGGGCATGAGGAGGGGAGCCAGGAGGGTAGTAGAGGCAGAGAGAGAGAGAGAGAGAGAGAGAGAGAGAGAGAGGAGAGAGAGAGAGAGCGCTTTGCAATTTTATGAGGTCCCATTTGTCAATTCTTGATCTTAGAGCATAAGCCATTGGTGTTCTGTTCAGGAACTTTTTCCTTGTGTCCAACGCTCTTCCCCACCTTCTCTTTTATTAATTTCAGTGTATCTGGTTTTATGTGAAGGTCCTTTATCCACTTGTACATGAGCTTTGTCAAAGACATAAGAATGGATCAATTTGCATTCTTCTACATGCTGAACTACTTCAGTTGAACCAGCAAAATTTGTTGAAAATGCTTATTTCCACTGGTTGGTTTTAGCTCTTTTGTCAAAAATCAAGTGACCATAGGTGTGTGGGTTCAATCTGGGTCTTCAATTCTATTACACTGATCTTCCTTCCTGTCTCTGTACCAATACTATGCAGGATTTTCACTATTGCTCTGTAGTACAGACTTAGGTCAGAGATGATGATTCCCCAGAAGTTCTTTATTGTTGAGAATAGTTCTCTCTATCCTGGGTTTTATGTTTTCCAAATGAATTTGCAAATTGCTATTTGTATCTCTATGAATGTTGAGTTGGAATTTTGATGGGGACTGCATGAATCTGTAGATTGCTTTTGGCAAGATGTCCATTTTTACTAAATTACTCCTGCCAATCCATGAGCATGGGAGATCTTTCCATCTTCTGATATCGTGTTCAATTGCTTTCTTCAGAGACTTGAAGTTCTTGTCATACAGATCTTTCATTTGCTTGCTTTGAGTCACACAAAGGTATTTTATATTATTTGCAAATATTGTGAGGGTGTCATTTCCTTTATTTCTTTCACAGCCTGTTTATCCTTTGAGTAGAGTAAGGCTACTGATTTGTTTGAGTTGATTTTATATCTACTTACTTTGCTGAAGTTGTTTTTCAGCTCTAGAATTTCTCTGGTGGAAGTTATGGGTCACTTAACTATACTATCATATCATCTGCAAGTAGTGATAGTTTGACTTCTGTTCCTATTTGTATCCCTTTGACTTCCTTTTGTTACCTAATTGCTCTGGCTAGGACTTCTAGTACTATATTGAATAGGTAGGGAGAGAGTGGGCAGCCTTGTCTAGTCCTTGATCTTAGTGGGATTGCAACAAGTTTCTTTCCATTTAGTTTGAGGTTGGCTTCTGGTTTGCTGTATATTTCTTTTACTATGTTTAGGTATGGGCCTTGAATTCCTGGTCTTTCCAGGACTTTTACCATGAAAAATGTTGAATTTTGTCAAATGCTTTCTCAGTATCTAGTGAGATGACCATGTGGGTTTTTTTTTTCTTTGAGTTTGTTTTTATAGTGGATTACATTAATGGATTTCCATATATTGAAACATCTATGCATTCCTGGGACAAAGCCTACTTGATCATAGTAAATGATTATTTTGATTTGTTCTTGGATTCCATTTGAAAGAGTTTTATTGAATATTTTTGTATCAGTATTCATAGAGGGAGATTTGTCTGAAATTCTCTTTCTTTGTTGTGTCTTTGTGTGGTTTAGGTATGAACATAATTGTGGCTTCATAGAACAAATTTGGTAGTATTCCTTCTGTTTCAGTTTTGTGGAGTAGTTTGAAGAGAATTGGTATTAAGTCTTCCTTGAAAGTCTGATAGAATTCTGCACTAAAACCATCTGGTCCTGAGCTTTTTTTGGTGGGAACAATGTTAATGACTGCTGCTATTTTTTTAAGGGTTATGGGATTGTTTAGATGGCTACCTGCTCCTGATTTAACTTTGGTACTTTGTATCTAGAAAATTGTCTATTTCATCCAGATATTCCAGTTTTGATGAGAATAGGCTTTTGTTGTAGGATCTGATAATTTTTTTGAATTTCCTCAGTTTCTGTTGTTATGTCTCTCTTATCAGTTCTGATTTTATTAATTTGGATACTGTCTGGGTGCCCTTTGGTTAGTCTGGCCAAGGGTTTATCTATCTTGTTGATTGTCTCAAAGAACCAGCAATTGGTTTTGTTGGTAATTTGTATAGTTCTTTTTGTTTCTATTCGGTTGATTTCAGCCCTGAGTTCTATTATTTCCTGCCTTCTACTCCTCTTGGGTGTATTTGCTTCTTTTTGTTCTAGAGCTTTCAGGTGTGCTATCAAGTTGCTAGTGTATGCTCTCTCCAGTTTCTTTTTGTAGGCATTTAGAGATATGAGTTTTCCTCTTAGCACTGCTTTTATTGTGTCCCATAAGTTTTAGTATGATTAACATTCATTTTCATTAAATTATAAGAAGTCTTTAATTTCTTTATTTCTTCCTGACCATGTTATCCATAAGTAGAGTGTTGTTCATTTTCCTTGTATATGTGGGCTTTTCACTGTTTCTTTGTTATTATTGTAAACCAGCCTTAGTCCTTGGTGATTTGATAAAGCAGGCCTCTGTTGAGGCCTGTTTTGTAATCAATTATATGGGCTATTTTGGAGAAAGTACCATGAAGTGCTGAGAAAAAAGGTATATTCTTTGTTTTAGGATGAAATGTTATATAGATATCTGTTAAATTCATTTTGTTCATAAATTCTGTTCGTTTTCACTGCAACTCTGTTTAGTTTCTGTTTTCATTAATCTGCCCATTGCTGAGAGTGGAGTGTTGAAGTCTCCCACTATTATTGTGTGAGGTGCAATGTGTGCTTCGAGCTTTAGTAAGGTTTCTTTTATTAATGTGGGTACCCTTGCATTTAGAGCATAGATATTCAGAATTGAGAGTTCATCTTGGTAGATTTTTACTTTGAGGAGTATGAAGTGTCTTTTCTTATGTTTTTTGTTAACTTGTAGTTGAAAGTCAATTTTATTAGGTATTAGAATGGCTACTCCTGATTGTTTTTTGAGACCATCTGCTTGAAATATTGTTTTCCAGCCTTTTATTCTGAGATAGAGTCTGTCTTTCTCACTGTGGTGTGTTTCCTGTATGCAGCAAAATGTTGGCTGTTTACCTATCCAGTCTTCTAGTCTACTTCTTCTTATTGGGAAATTGAGTCCATTGACATTAAGAGATATTAAGGAAAAATGACTGTTGTTTCCTCTTTTTTTTGTTTTTAGAGGTGGAATTATGTTTGTGTAACTATCTTCTTTTGGGTTTTTGGAAGATTACTTTCTTGCTTTTTCTAGGTTGTAGTTTCCCTCCTTGTGTTGGAGTTTTCCATCTATTATCCTTTGTAGGGCTGGATTTGTGGAAAGATATTGTATAAATTTGGTTTTGTCATGGAATATCTTGGTTTCTCCTTCTATTGTGATTGAGAATTTTGCTGGGTATAGTAGCCTGGGTTGGCATTTGTGTTCTCTTAGGGTCTGTATGATATAAGTCAAGGATCTTCTGGCTTTTATAGTCCCTGGTGAGAAGTCTGGTGTAATTCTTATAGGTTTGCCTTTATATGTTACTTGACTCTTTTCCCTTAGTGCTTTTAATATTTTTCCTTTGTTTTGTGCATTTGATGTTTTGATTATAATGTAACAGGAGGAATTTCTTTTCTGGTCTTGTCTATTTGGAGTTCTGTAGGCTTATTGTATGTTCATGGGCATCTCTTTCTTTAGGTTAGTAAAGTGTTTTTCTATAATTTTGCTGAAGATATTTACTGGCCCTTTAAGTTGTGAATCTTCACTCTCATCTATGCCTATTATCCTTAGGTTTGATCTTCTCATTGTGTCCTGGATTTCCAGGATGTTTTGGGTTAGGAACTTTTTACATTTTGCATTTTCTTGACAATTGTGTCAATGTTGTCCATGGGACCTTCTGCATATGAGATTCTCTCTTCTTTCTCTTGTATTCTGTTGGTGTCGCTTGACTCTATGACTCCTGATCTCTTTCCTAGGTTTTCTATTTCCTGGGTAGTCTCCCTTTGAGATTTTCTTTTATTGTTTCTACTTCCATTTTTAGATCCTGGATGGTTTTATTTAATTGCTTCAACTGTTTCTTTGTGTTTTCTTATAATTCTTTAAGGGATATTTATGTTTCTGCTTTAAGGGCTTCTACATGTATACCCGTGTTCTCCTGTATTTCTTCAAGGGCCTTATTTATGTCCTTACTAAAGTCTTCATAATCATGAGAAGTGATTTTAAATCTGAATCCTGCTGTTTCAATGTGATGTTGTGTCCAGGACTTGCTATGGTAGAAGAACTGAATTCTGATGATGCCAGGTAACCTTGGTTTCTGTTACTTATGTTCCTGTGCTTGCCTTTGCCATCTGGTTATCTTTAGTGTTACCTACACTCACTGTCTCTGACTGGAGCCTGTCTCTCCTGTTATCTTACTTGTGTCAGAACCCCTCAAAGTTCAGCTCTTTCTGTGATCCTGTGATCCTAAGCTCCTGTATGGAAGATCTCCTGGGACTCAGGCTACCTTTGGGATCCTGAAATTCTATGATCCTAGGCGTGTTAGAGCTCCTGGGAGTCCAGCTTCTTCAACTGCTCTGAGTGCAGGGGATTCTCTGCTGCTCTGAGTACAGTGGTTCCTCTAGGATGGGTCAGGATATGGTGTCTTCACAGGAACAGACCAACTAGGAGTCTGCTCCAACAAAAAGGACTAAGGAATGGGGAAGGGGAGCAGTATTCGTGAGGTTGGGTTTTGGTGGTTGATGGGTCCGGAGTGAGCAGAGCTCCAAGCTGCAGTTCTGGGGCTTCTGGTTTTGGGGAGGGTTCTCACATGTTGTTCTGAGTTCAGTGGATCCTCTAGGATGGGTTAGAATATGGAATCAGACCACCTAGGAGTCTGCCCCAGCAAAAAGTACCAAGCGAGTGGGTGAAGAGGAGTGGTAACCCTATACTTTTCTTTCTTCCAAAATCAGAGGGCAAGGATTATTGCTGGCAAAGTACTTTCGTAACATAATTATCTAAACTTATTTCATATACAATGGATATGTTAATCTATTAATTAAAACAGCTATTCTAGATATATGGATTTTTTTATTGCATGTATGTTTGTATAGCACTTGTGTTCCTGATGCTCAGAGCTGCCAGAAGAGTGTTGCAATCCCTTAGGACTGGCACTACAGACAGTTATAAGGTGCCATGTGGGTTTTAACAGTTAAACTCAATCATCTGGAAGAACAACCGGTGTTCTTATTATTTGAGCCGTATCTTCAGCTCCTTAATAATCCTAGTAAAATAATATACTTTCATATAAAAAAAACACTTAAGGCTCTCCTCAAAGTGACTATTTTTAGAAATTAATATCAACTCCAATAAATATGATAAATTTTGTATATTATTTGTTTAGGAAATATACCTTGATGTAAGATTGAGATATCATTCTGTCTTAGAGTGACTTACTTTAAAAGAACAGGTAGTGAGAAGAATAAGGAAGGGTATAGAATAATGGAAATCTCACAAATATTTTTGTTGATCATACAGAGTGACATTTATTTATGATATACAATCTAGAATAAATTGTGTTATTACCTTTATTGATATATTCAACTAAACAACACTCTAAAAAGTCTAAGCCATCAAGATACTAAAATGTCTATAGCTTCCAAGGGTTATCCAGCAGGAGTGACAAATGAATAAGTGGATCTCCAGAATATCTGTAGAGCACTGAGAACACTCTGTGCAATGTTGTAATGGCAGGTTCAGGTCATGGTCCATTTAATAAACATCCTGAATGAATGGTAAGAATAAAATCTGATTCTGGGTGCAGAGTAATGATAATCTATAGACTCATCAACAGGGACACATGTCCCTGTCCAATGAGGGTTTTGATGATGAGAAAACATATGCAAAGAAGAATGGGAGTACACAGGGACTGCCTAATTACAATGTATATTATAAAGTCAACATGAAGGCTGGGTTGTGGTGGGTCATGACATTAGTCTCTGCACATAGGAGGCCAAGACAGGTGGATCATTGTGAGTTTGGGGCTAGTCTGGTCTATACAACCAGTTCTAGGACAGCCGAAGGTACACAGAGAAACCCCGTCTCACAAAAACAAAAACTAAGTGAGAAAACAAAAAGCAAAAGTTAAGAAAGAAATATGAAGATAACACTGATTAAACATACATTATTCAAAAGAGCTGACTGATAAATTGCCAAAGATTCATAGGTGTTGTCTTAGAAGGCTTGGATTTCTGGGCTTTCTTCACTGTTGTTTATTGTTATTATTTTGCTTTGTTTTTGTTGTTTTGCTGTTTGGTTTCGTTTGAAATCTTAAATAAGATTCACAAACCATCAACTACCCTAAAATCAAGCAAAAAGCCCAAAATCTGCACTACATATAAGTTGTTTCAGGTGTGAGCAGAGGGGTGAGATCCTTAATATCTAATATTGATGTCTACGACAGCTAAGTCATTATGATTCCACTTTATATAAATTATAGAAATATAAGACCCTATATTCTGTCACATGTAAATGTGTTTTGATTTCTATTTTAAAAATTGCTTTAAAATATAGTAACTAAATGTGGGGTCCAGAAATATAACCATCAATAAGGGTATTGTATGTGTGAGGAATAAAACAAGCTCAGATGGCTGGTACAAGCAAATTTACAATTTCCAGTTTTCTTCTAACATTTGCTTGCTATATAATAAGTTAGTTTAGATTAATAATTAGTCTTCAAAATCCAATGAACGTATATAAACTCAATTTTAGAAGCTATTTCATATTTTACAGTAGTGTTTGCTTTATCATATGGTGAATAATTTTGCATTGAGTATGCATACCATGGACTTAACTTTTCAGCTTTACAATTTCTTAGTTTCCTTTGTTTTTAAGCTCTTCTGCATGACTAAGTGGTATTACTTTTTTCTAAACATAAACCATGAGGACTTGAAATAATGTATAAGTGTTTGGCAACATTCCTTTCACTTTTAGCCTGCCTTGATTTTCCAATTTGAATGGAATTATTAGCCTACTTCTAATCTTGTTTTCCAAAAAGTATTCTACCAGTTTAATCACTTGGTTTCTATGTTTATTGGTTACTTCAGCAAATCAATTCTGCCTGGCTTCTTTTTCTGCCAAGCTGTGATATATAAGTCTGACAGTCAAGGTTTCGTTAAGTGTATTTCTACAAAATTCGTGTGACTGGTCTTTATTCTAGCCTAAGACACCTCAAGGCTACATGCCATTGCTCTCCGAAATCAATATTTACTTGAAAGTATTATATCTGCCCTTAAAAAGCCACTTAAAGAAAATCATCCATAGATTATTTTGAAGTTCTGCTTTAGTTTAAATACTTTACTAAAAAGAAAGTTAGGCCATGGCTGGAGGTCATTGACATAGTACTTGATTAGTGTGTGATAGGCCCTATATTTGATACTCAGCAGAAAGAAAAAATACCCACATAAATAAATACATACATAAATAAGTAAACAATAGCCAAAATCTTTAAGTCTATACTCACAAAAACTATCAAACAGAAGAAAGATGTTATTTAAGTATTTACAGATTAAAATAGACAAATAAATTACAGCCATTTTATAAAAGCCTAAAGTTTCAAGTATTTTATAATTTATAAAGGAAATGTGATACAATACAAAGTAATCTAAACTGTAAAAGCAGACATGGGGGCCTTTCAAAGTTTCTTATTTGAAAATTTTGTTGTAACGTTACAAAGCTCTAGGATATATATGTGTATGTTTGAATGTTATCAATTTCATTATCTATAAAGATATATATACTTCTTTAGAAATTTTTAATGTCACATAAAATTATAGAATATTAATATTCATAAACTTATGTAATACATTATTATTAGGTATAACTGGCTGTGTTTTATAGTTAAACTCAGTTTTCTTCTTGTTCCTTGCAGAAAAAGTCAAGGCCACCAGCAGCTTAGCCCTGTTACTTTGTCACTCAATAGGAATGTGAAGTTTAACATTCAAATTAAAACTGAGCTAGACAGTAAAACAGAAGCATAGTTAAACAAAATAATTAGAAGCCTTACACTAGGTCCACGTTCTCTTAAGAGAACCATGTAGAATAATAATTTTTTAAAAAATCATTTGATTTGTAACAATGACTCCAACTACTATGGTCACCTTTTCCCTTTTTAAAGATGATTCAACTAAAATTAGAAAGCATCATTTTTCCAGAATGTTCTGCTTTCTCCATTATCACCATTAATCAAATCTTCTTACAGCTTTCTGCAATGATTTTCAATAAATGAATGCAGTAAGAGTAGGTGTTCATTTGAAATCTTTGTCTGAAACCTCAAGAGGCTGACAGATGCCCTCTAATTGTATATATATTGTTAAAAAATGAACCGGTACTTTCTAAATATAAGTTTTAGGCAATTTTCCTTGATTGCTGAACTATACTTTTGTATTACTCAGGATCTGCTATGAGTTAATTACAGTCTTTTAATCTACACACTCCTATAGAATTGAAATTAGTTACTCTTCACATTAAAAAATCCTCCATAATTTTTGCAAAAGAGATTTTAAATTTTATATTTTATATATATATATATATATATATATATATATATATATATATATATATGGAGAGAGAGAGAGAGAGAGAAGGAAATTATATATATATATATATATATATATATATATATATAAAACTAAGTTAGTTAGAAACCTAAGCTCAATCTACTATATCCTGATACTTTGCCAAATATTGTCAGACATTACATTAAAAGGAATTAGGAAGAATTAGAGAGCTGATTGCTTGGCAAGGAAGGGAAAACATTTCTTTGTCTTGTTTACTTCAGTCCCTGACAAACACTCTGTTTCCTCACTCTCTGCTCAGGACTTTTTTCCACACTTTCATTAATTTGGGACCCAAATTTACCATTTCTCTAGCATTTGCATCAGCACTTCAAATCTATTTGAATTTTTTAAAACTCTAATCCAGTATGGAATCTTTTTTTATTTTTTGAACTTTAGAACTTTAGGTTTTCTCATTTGCATCTATGATTCATTTTAAAGTGAGTTTTCAGTATAATGTAAACTACTGGATTACGATTATGTCTTTGATCCAAATAGGTATTTCATTTTTTCAACAAAATCGCTTACTATGAAGATGATTATGGATGATTTATTCATAAAATTTTGACTCCAATATTGATAAATATCTCAAAACTATTAATTACTCAGTGTGCTTGGAAAGGGAGGAAGTGAAATGTCTCCTTATATGCTAATAGATTAAAACATACTTATGTTCTGACTTATGTACTTTCAGAGGAGTTGTTATTGACATTAATTTAAATTCATTTTAAAATACTTTTCTTTCTATATAGAGTTAATTAGTATGAAAGCAAACATTTCTGATTTATTGTTATGCAGACTGGCTAAAAATTACAAAAGAAAGTGATTGGCTACTATGCATCTAAAATATGAGAACACTGTTAGAAAATCTTATGAATTGCACTGACATCAAAAAGATATGCTCCATCTTAAGAAGTTCCCTTTAATTTTGCTTATTGGTTCAATCCATAAGCATTGATTGAAGCAAACATAAGGGTCAACATTCACAGCAAAGAACATTCACATCTCATCGATTATTGGATTATAGAGCTATCTTAAAATGAAAGACCCATTTTTGTGGTTTTAAAATGATATTACAAAATTACAGCAAATAATAAGTATACTTTGTAGTCTGGAATGTGGCTCAACTCATTTAATCTTATCAAAAACATTTGATAGGGACCATGACTATTATAAATTTAAAAGAATTTTGAAGAAAAACACAGTGTGTTAACTGATTTGTGTATTGTTAATCATTAAAACAAGAAATCAGAAAGACTTTATATTAATCCAATTATTATGCCACTAAATAATAAAAATAATTAGTATTTATAGTTTAAACCTTCTAAAAAACCATCTAGTAACTGAGCATTATAAAATTTAAATATATTGAGGCCCATCACAGAAAAACCAATAGACATTCAATTGTTTTACTTTTGAACTTAATTTTACGTTTCAGGTAACTATGTACCAGTTTTAGTATATGACCAGTTGTAAATAATAAGTTATATGTTTAACTTTGTTCATATGACAGACATTGCTCTTGTCAAACTAGATGATAAGTGGCAGAGAGAAGGCTGAGTAAATAAAGACCTATGCTGATCAGTTTGATGACCTGTAATTTTTCCCCTAGATGTACATGTCAGAGAGAACTGATTCCCACAAGTTGACTGTGGCCTCCAAAAATGTGACATGTTGCCTTTACATATCACACTCACATACACACACATACACACATACACAAACACATACAGAGGTACATACACACTTAGATAAATACATAAAATAAAATGTAATCCAATAAATCCTTTTTTGGGGGGAGGAGGGTGAAGCAAACTTTTATTAATGGTATTCAAGAGACCAGAGAGGGCTCCCTATGCCGTCCTGGTTATTATGGGGATCTGGGATGGAAATTGTTAAGGAGATGCTCAGTATTAGGGGTCGAGTTGGGAGTTGGGACAGGGACTCCTCAGCAACTGAAGGCCTCTCTCTTGCTCTCAGTGTCCTTGATGACCTGGGTGGTCCAGGGCTTCTTACTCCTTGGAGGCTATGTAGGCTTGAGGTCCATGACCTTATTTCTGTACCCATATTCATTGTCATACCAGGAAATGAGCTTTACAAAGTTGTCATTGAGATCAATGCCAGCCTCAACAGTAAAGGTGGAAGACTGAGAGTTGCTTTTGAGGTCTCAGAAGACAACCTGGTGTAGGGCAGTGGACTGTCAGAAGCAGCTGGGTGCCTGGTTGAGCACAGGCCTTGAACCCTGGACCCTAATCGGATGACAGACATTCGACTCTGCTCCTGGTTCCTGGTTCCTTTCACTCAGCTTCAGTCCTCCACAACCCCTCCCACAGAGAGGTCTATGGCCATCAGTCACAAGGAACAGTGCCTCAGGCTCTCCCACATGTAGATGAGGTATCTCCAAGCTCTCAGACCAAATCAACAGGCGTTAACTGCTGCCAGACCCTAACCTACCCCAAAACTGTATAAAATAACTCTATTTGGGAGAAGTAAAGATGTGCAAGAATCATCCCGGTGTCCTAGAGTTTCTGTCATAAGAGCTGTAACACTTGGAAAGAGATCTGCTCTCCCAAAGGGCCTTCAGGACCCTCCCCTCCTAGCTAGATAGCTGGCTTCTTACCAGCTCAGAC
The DNA here is from genome assembly GCA_021653895.1 of Mastomys natalensis. Lineage (NCBI taxonomy): Eukaryota > Metazoa > Chordata > Mammalia > Rodentia > Muridae > Mastomys > Mastomys natalensis. The sequence continues at coordinate 53,693 of JAJTUV010002910.1, forward strand.
CGGGCCTGCTCAGTACAGAGGAACAGGTGCAGCACCTGGGAGTGACTGGGAGGCAGCAGCTGAGATGAGAGTGGAGGAGGTGGAAGCAGCAGAGGTGAGTCACCCTCCCTGCTCGCACTCTGTCCCACTGGCCTAGAACCCCACACCAGTCCAGGCTGGAGATCGTTGTGGGATGCCCTCTGGAACAGGGACCCACAACCTGGTCTGCAGTGTAGCCCAGGATGACTTTCAGTGTTCCCTCGGATACCTGCTTCACCACCTTCTTGATGTATTCATACTTGGCAGGTTTCTCCAGGCGGCATGTCAGATCCACAATGGACACATTGGGGATAGGAACATGGATGGCCAGCCAGTGAGCTTCCCATTCAACTCTAAGATGACCTTGCCCACAGCTTTGATAGGATCAGTGGATGCAGGGATGACGTTCTGGGAATCCCTGAGGCCATCATGCCACAGCTTTCCAGAGGGGCCATTCACATTCTTCTGAGTGGCAGTGATGGCATGAACCGTGGTCATGAGCCCTTTCACAATGCCAAAATTGTCATGGATGACCTTGGCCAGGGGAGGCTAAGCAGTTGGTGGTGCAGGATGCATTGCCACCATATGAGTTGTCATATTTCTCTTGGTTCACACCCATCACAAACATAGGGGCATCTGCAGAAGGGTCAGAGATAATGACATCTTTGGCCCCACCTTTCAAGTGGGCCCTCTCCTTCCCCATGGTAGTGAAGACTCCAGTAGACTCCACGACATACTCAGCACCAGCAACGCCCCATTTGATGTTAGTGGGATCTCACTTCTTTTTTTTTTTTTCCCTTCACAAAGCAAATAATATTGAAATAGTGAGATCAAGTGTAAACCCAACAAAAATATATAAGTTACAGTCCAGTATCCCTCATGAATATACATACAAAAATTCTCAATGAAGTAGTTGCAAACTGAATACTAGAGATATAAAAATATAATATTCCATGAATAACTGAACAACTGGTTTTTTTTTTAGAAGACCATACTCCATATACAGGCTGCATGTTTTGGGATAGCCCCCACTCCGGATGTTTGAGACCTGCATGAAAACCAAGCTGCACATTTACAACATATGTGCAGGGAGGCCTAGGTTCAGCCCATGGAGGTAGATCTGTGTAGACTAGGTATGCTCCACGGTTGGTGATTCAGTCTCTGAGAGCTCCAAGGGTTCAGGTTCGTTTACTCTGTTGATCTTCCTGTGCAGTTCCTATCTCCTTAGGGCCCACAATCCTTCCACCTATTCTTCTTTAAGAGTCCTCAAGCTCCATCCACTGTTTGGCTCTGGATGTCTGTATCTGTCTGAGTCAGCTGCTGGTTAGAGCCTCTCAGAGGACAGCTTGCCCCTGTCTATTCTCAGGCTGGAGGTTTAGATCCTGGGAGCTCTGGTTGAATCTTTTGATACTCGTTCTAAAAAGGACAAAAGCATCCTCACTTTGGTCTTCCTCCTTCTTCTTGAGTTTCATGAGGTTTATGCGTTGCATCTTAGGTATTGTGTGTTTTGGGGCTAATATCCACTTATCAGTGAGTGCATACCATGTGTGTTCTTTTGTGATTGGGTCATCTCACTCAGGATGATATTTTCTAGCTCCATCCATTTGTCTAAGAATTTCATGAGCTCATTATTTTTAATGGCTGAGTAGTACTCCATTGTGTAAATGTACCACATTTTCTGTATCCATTCTTCTGTTGAAGGACATCTGGGTTCTTTCCAGCTTCTGGCTATTATAAATAAGGCCGCTATAAACATAGTGGAGCATGTGGCCCTGTTGCATGTTGAAATATCTTCTGGGTATATACCCAGGAGGGGTATAGCTGGGTCCTCAGGTAACACCATGTTCAATTTTCTGAGGTATCACCAGACTGCTTTCCATAGTGGTTGTACCAGCTTGCAATCCCACCAACAATGGAGGAGTGTTCCTCTTTCTCCACATCCTCGCCAACATCTGTTGTCACCTGTGTTTTGGATCTTAGCCAATCTGACTGGTGTGAGGTGGAATCTCAGTGTTGTTTTCATTTGCATTTCCCTGATGACTAGGGATGCTGAGCACTCTGGAAAATGGTGATGGGCTTCCCGTTGATGACAAACTTTCCATTCTCAGCCTTGACTGTGCCGTTGAATTTACTATGGGTAGAGTCATACTAGAACATGAATACCATGATGGCAACAGTCTCCAATTTGCCAAGGACAGAGCAGAAGGCAGCCCTGGTAACTAGGCGCCCAATATGGCCAAACCTGTTCACTTCGACCTTTTACAGGCCATATTTGACTATGCTGTCACAGTGGTCTTTTAGGACTTTGGATACATTTTTCTAGGCTTTTTTTGCCTTCAAATTTTCCATAGGGAAATCTGTGATTCTGATAGACTTTATAAGTGATTTATGCTGATTTTTTTTCCTTGAGGATTACAATACTCATCCTTTGTTATGCAAGTTTAGAGGATTTTCTTTCCTGGTATTGTCTATTTCCTGGTGTTCTGTGATCTTCTTTTATCTGAATGGGTGTGTCTTTCCTAAGCCTGAGGAAGATTACTTCTACACTCTTGTCAACAATCTCTCTCATTTGAGCCTCTAAGTCAAATATCTAGTATTCTTCACATTTTTCACATTTGTTGTTTGTTATTTTCTCTTTTATGATATTTTTAATTCTTTGTTTATTTGATTTAGATCTTCTACTTTATCTTCAAGTCCTGATAGTCTATCTTCTGTTTGGTTCATTCTATTCATAAGGTTTTACTTTGTGTTTTTTAGTTGAGTTGGTAGGGTTTTTAATTCCACCTTTTTTTCAGATGGAGTTATCTCAGATACTCCTATCTTCTAATTGAATTTTATTTTCAAGTCCTGGATTGTCTTTGTCATTTCTATCAGTCCTATTATTGTATTTTTTTAGGGATCACATTTATATTATTCTTCTTAAGTTATTGCTTCTTAATTTCATTGAGCTGTTTTTGTGTGTCATTTTAAAACATCTTGAAGTTAATGTTTGTTATTTTGAATTCTGTATAGTGATACCCATTGGCAAGCAGTCCATTATAAAGGACTGATAGATTTTGTAGAGAAGATACTAACTTGATCATTTATGTTTTTTGATATTTTTGAAATGAGGTCTTGGCCTATTGGACTTCTTTTGCTGTGCTAAGTCTCATAACAACAGAGCAAGTTGGAGAAGAAGATAAGATATGTGGGCAGGCTGGGCCTAGAGGCTGGAAATGGCTTGGGTAGAATGAAGTCAGATCTATAGAATGGACTGGGCAGGAATATAAGATCAACTAGCTTGTCCAAACTTGATATCCAGGGCTAGATTTGGATGAATAGGAAAGTTTGAAATAACCTTGTAGCAACCTATGCATTAGAGTTCAATAAAGAGGATAAAAGCCTAGAGATTATTTGTTAGTGCTTGTAGAGGAGGCTATTACTATGTCTGTACATGCATTAGATACAGGACTTGGACCAATGTGTCTGGTTAGGAAAAAGGTATGTATAGGGAAGTCAGAGGGACACAAAGTGCTAGAAGAAAAGAACATGGATCAAGATGTTTGGTTGGGTATACATGTTAAATACTGTGCAGAAGCAGCTTGTGAGTTGTGATATGCAGGGTGGGACATCATGGAAGAATAGAGGATGATTACATAAAATGTATTGCCCGAAGACATTTGGGCACTGGATGTAGGACTCCAGCTAGCTGATTGGAGAGTAGGTTTGAATGAGGAGATCATGGGGGTTCATAACACTAGAGGGTGGAAAAAAATTTGGAGTTCTGGATATTGAAAGCAGTTCTTTTAAAACTGTACAAACCTCTGTAATTATCAAAAAAGGAGGGTGTTAATGCCCATATGTAGATTTATTATGTTTGTATTTAATTTGTCTATATATGAGGAAATTCTCTACTAGTTTTATGTAGAAGAGAATGTATTTAATAATCAAATGCAGGAGTACAATATAGAATAAAAAAATATTCTTTTAAAGAGATGATCTATTTTTCTTTGTTCATTTTATTTCATTTTCCAAAGATTTTACTGCAGCAAAATGATCTCACAGTAAAGTATCCTTTGCAATGCAGTGATCTGTTGTTTAAATATATTGGTCCATATTTCTTGTTTGGATGGCTGCATCAGAAATTTCATGCTTCATGCAAGAGGTCTGCCAATACTGAAGGTATAGTTACTATTATTATACCCAAGCCATTTGGTCAAAATCTTTAAATAATAACTACAAGATCTATTTAAAGCTCACTTTAGCTAGGAACAAACTTGTAATTTGTCTTAAGAATACTAAAGTCTCTAGCATAACCTTGCAGAACACAGTTCTGATTCAATAGGCAGTCATCACCATTGACACTTAGAATACATTTAAAGAATTTGTAAAACAGAGTTAGTAGAAGGCTATATTATATCGCACAGACAAATGTCAAATAAAGAGTAACACATGCTTTATCAGCAAAAAGCTGATACATTTTTTAAAAAGAAAAGATAGCAAGAGGTTTATCCTGTTTTCCATAAGTACAACAGATTTCAACATTTTTAAAAAATATTCATTGTCTCTAGTTTAGCAGTTACTATTTAGAACCCAAAACAAAGATTTAGAAAATTTATAAAATCTAGTATAAGAAGTATGAATTTCACCCTTTTCTATATTTGCTTTGTTTTCTACTAAAGAGGTTGGAGAGCCCTGAGTCAGATTCTCAAGGATAATCTTACACTGTGATGTGGCTATACTGAGGTTTATAGAAGATTTCCTAGTCTTAATTATTATATTTAGTTCCTTGGAGATTTATACATAGTTAGCCCAGAAATACTTTCTTATGTCTAGATTAATTTTAAAATTATCACAGTTTCTCTGACCCTTGTATCAATATTTAAATCACAACTAAACCATGTTGTGATTAATAAACATTAAACATTTTCATATGTTTTTGTTTTCACACATAAGTTTGTCATCTATTGAGCACATGAATTTTAATTTGTATTTACAGAACTCTGTTCATTTGTTGCTTACTTAGAGTGTTCTACACAGCAAATATATAGTACTATCATGTGTTTACTAATGATATATTAGAAATATAGTCACTGTTTAAATTGAATGTTTAAATTAAATTATTATTATAAATTTAAATTATAATTAATATAATTTAAAATTATTAATTTAATTAATAATTTAAAATTATTAATAAAAATAATTTTAAAATTATTATAATATAATAATAAATTATACAAAGGAGGAACAGTATTTTGCAAGAGTCCATGATAGGCCATAATTGGGCAAAGAATAGACGAATCTTTGCTGCCAGGCAGTGGTGGTGCCTTTAATCCCAGCACTTGTGAGGCAGTGGCAGGCAGATTTTTGAGTTCGAGGCCAGCCTGGTCTACAGAGTGAGTTCCAGGACAGCCAGAGCTACACAGAGAAACCCTGTCTCAAAAAACAAACAAACAAACAAACAAACAAATAAATAAATGTATTTTAAAAAAAAGAAGAATCCTTGGACATGAAGGAAGATTTAGCTGGGTATGGTGACATTTGATTTAATCCCTAAACTTGAGAGAGAGAGAGAGAGAGAGAGACGGCATATCTGCATATCCTTATGAGTTCTAGAACTCTATTTATATAGTTCAAAATATAGTTTTCTTCGAGGTGTGCTTTGGGTCTCTAAAATTATTTCTCTATTAAACTTCAAATTTGTTCTTTAGTCTACATTTTCCAAACTAGGATGACACTTTGATCATGTGAAATGAACTCAGTATAGGTAAGATCCTGAAATATGTTCTTTATTGTTGTTGTTTGTTTCTTTATTTGTTTTTATTTTTTCTTTAGCCTGTTTACCTTAGTGTAACCTATTAGGTTAAAAATTAAGTCTTTCTTTTTTAAATTTACTTAAATTCTGTTACACACATTTACTTCCATTTATCTACCCAGTAGCTGACAGGCAAATTGGTAGTTCCATGTCTTGGTTATTGGTTATATGGAATACTGCCATAAGTAATATTAGGGTGTAAATATCTTTATGAGATTCCACTTTTATTTGTTAAAAATGGTATATATTTAAAAGAAAGATTACCGAATCATCTTGGATTCATTTTTTTTGTTAAAAATGGTATATATTTAAAAGAAAGATTACCAAATCATCTTGGATTCATTTTTTTAAATCATTAATTTCTATGCTTTATTCATGGGAATATATTAATTTTGACATTGAATTTTTTAAATGATAGACAAATTCTTTACTATTGATCTTTATAAAAAGATGTTATAAAAACTGGAAAGGTTTACAAGAGTAATAAAAATTAACTGAAATATCAAAATGTTCATATTTGCATGTGTGTAAGATATACAATAATATATTTTCTTAATTAAAATTATATACATTTTTTATCTGTATTGCTATATCTTTGTTTTATGAGTGCTTATAAGTAACTTTATTCATTAGATGTGATTGTCATCTCAGAGGCTTACTGCTAAGCAAGCTTACACTTCCCACTTTCTCTGAACTCTTTTTTTTTTTTTTTTTTTTTTTTGGTTTTTCGAGACAGGGTTTCTCTGTGTAGTCCAGGCTGTCCTGGAACTCACTCTGTAGACCAGGCTGGCCTCGAACTCAGAAATCCGCCTGCCTCTGCCTCCCAAGTGCTGGGATTAAAGGCTGTGCCACCACCGCCCGGCTCTTCTCTGAACTCTTACTGGGTAGTTCAACCCAGCTGTTCTTGCTCAAACTCCTCTGGAAGTTGACTGAATCTGGCTTTCCTTGACTTTAGGCTGAATTTCTCTGCTTGGGCTCAAATTAACTCTGGAAATTTCTTCTAAATTTCAAGCTCCTGATCATTCTCTGGCTTCTTCTGTCAGGAAATATAACCTATCTCTGTAAAACAGCACCAACCCCACATCACTTGTGCTTAGAAAATTCTCTCTATTCTTCTATCATTTGCTGTTCTCTTAAGGGTTGGGCATATACTATCTCTGACTTCTGTCAAATCTTTCTCTGATTAGTCACTTTGTCTACCTTTCTATTAGAAGTCACTTTAAAACATGGCTGGTTCCTTCTATAAACTAACCTTACTTACACTGTTCAGTATTAAAGGTCTGTGTACTAAGGGCATGTCTGTATTCCAGCTAAGAAAATTAAAGGTATGTGGTTTGTTTGTATTCCAGTCTAATCATGTTGCTGGATTAAAATTTCTCTACATGACAGATGAGTATTCACTCAAGTCTCCTTTTAAAAATGAAGCTAGATTCTCATTTATGAGTCTTAGTTAATGACTGGTAGTATAAATTATTTTACATCTAACCAACACTTATTCACCTTATTTATACTTTGCATACACTAAAAATACTTTTACTAGAATAGAACACTATTTTCTATTACTCATGACATCTATAATCCATGAGATTTTACTTCTTCTGACTACTATATTAAGCAACTTTGAATTGTTAACTTACATATTACAAAGTATAAGGTTATCGATCAGGAAATATAAGTAATGAGTTTGAGATTAAATACTTAAAACTTAATGGTCAAGTGTTTTATTTAAGATTATTTTTAATAATAGTTTCAACAGGGTAAGAAAAATATTCCTTCTTTGCCTCCTAATTATTGTATTCTAAATTGAATGGCTTTCTTTTGAAAAAAAAAAAAAAGACCTACATGCATAAAGTTAATAGTACTCTATAATATTTATATTTTATGTAAAACTCTTTAATAACAAAAATCCCCCTACTTCATTGCAGTAAGTATAATTACCATTTATTTCATTTTCTCAAATATTATTTATCTTCTCTTGAACATGTTATACAATGAAGATGGTATAAAATTCATAAAACTTTTATATTAAAAGATGATTATAACAGATAGTCCATGCTGTAGTGCATGTTGCCCTACAATGTTACTTAAACTATCCTGTCCTACATTTCTTTTTTTATTTTGTACTGGATAGTTTATTTATTTACATATCATAAAAAGCAAGGAGAAGGGAAGAATAGGGGGTTACTTTTTCCAATATTGTAGCTAAATTAGGAAGTATACTATGCTTAGTGGAAAAATATATTTCTGATTGAGATATACTACATAATAATCAGAATAGCTAGCAATCTTAAATCTGATTTTTTTTCTTTCTTTCTGATTTTTTTATTTGTTATTTTATTTTTTTATTGGATATTTTATTTACATTTCAGATGTTCTCCCCTTACCCCATTTTACCCCTCCCTCCCAGGAACCCCCTATCCCATCACCACCTCGTGCTTCTATGAGGGTGTGCCCCCACCTAAGCCAACACACCTCACATCCCCACCCTCGAATTCCCCCACACACGGCGTCCAGCCATCATGGGACAAAGGATCTCTTCTCCCACCTATACCTGACAGGTCCATCCTCCCTTGCATATATAGTTGGAGCCATGGGTCCCTCCCTAAGTGCTCCCAGGCTGGTGGTTTAGACCCTGGGGGCTCTGGTTGGTTGGTATTGTTGCTCTCCTCATGGAGTCAGGAACACTTTCAACTCCTTCAGTCTTCAATCTAACTCCTCCATTGGGAACACCATGATCAGTTTAATGGTTAGCTGTGAGCATCTGCCTCGGAATATGTCAGACTCTTGCAGACCTCTAAGGAGACAGCTATGTCAGGCTCCTGTCAGTCTGCACCTCCTAACATCCACATCACCATCAACCTTTGATGACTGCACATGGAATGGATACCTAGTTGGAATGGTCTGCAGACGGCCCCTCCTTCAGTTTCTGTCCTGCACTTTGTATCCATGTTTGTTCTCTTGAGTATTTTGTTATTCCTTCTAAGAAGGACCAAAGCCCCCCCCCCCACATCCCCTCAACTTGGTCTTCATTCTTCATGAGCTTTATGTGGTCTGTGAGTTGAATCTTTGGTATTTCAAGCTTCTGGACTAAAATCCAATAATCAATGAATGAATACCATGTGTGTTCTTTTGTGATTGGGTTATATAACTCGGGATCATATTTTCTAGTTCCATCCATTTACATAAGAATTTCTTGAATTCATTGTTTTTAATACCTGAGTAATAATCGATTGTGTAAATGTACCACATTTTTTTTTTTTGTATCCATTCCTCTGTTGAAGGACATCTGGGATCTTTCCAGCTTCTAGTTATTTTAAATAAAGCTGCTATGAACATAGTGGCGCATATGTCCTTGTTATATGTTAGAGCATCTCTGGTTATATGCCCAAGAGTGGTATAGCTGGGTCCTCAGGTAATGATATGTCCAATTTTCTGAGGAACTGCCAGACTGTTTTCAGAGTGGTTGCACCATCTTGCAATCCCACCAACAATGGAGGAGTGTTCCTCTTTCTCCACATGCTCACCAGCATCTACTATCGCCTGAATTTTTGATCTTAGCCATTCTGACTGATGTGAGGTGGAAACTCAGGGTTGTTTTGATTTGCATTTCCCTGATGACTAAGAATACTGAACATTTCTTTAGGTACTTCTTGGCCTTCACATTTGCTCAGTTGAGAATTCTTTGTTTAGCTCTATACCCCATTTTTAATAGGGTTATTTGGTTGTCTGGAGTCTAATTTCTTGAGTTTTTGTATATATTGGATATTAGTCCTCTATCAGATGTGGGATTAGTAAAGATCTTTTCCCAATCTGTTGGTTGTCATTTTGTCCTATTGACTGTGTCCTTTGCTTTATAGAAACTTTGCAATTTTATGAAGTCCCATTTGTCAATTCTTGATCTTAGAGCATAAGCCATTGGTGTTCTGTTCAGGAACTTTTCCCCTGTACCTAGGTATTCGAGGTCTTCCCCACCTTCTCTTCTATTAGTTTCAGTGTGTCTGGTTTTATGTGAAGGTCCTTTATCCACTTGGACTTGAGCTTTGTGCAAGGAGATAAGATTGGATCTATTTGCATTCTTCTACATATCCTCCATTTGAACCAGCACCATTTGCTGAAAATGCTGTCCTTTTTCCACTGGATGGTTTTAGCTCCTTTCTCAAAGATCAAATGACCATAGGTGTGTGGGTTCATTTCTGGGTCTTCAACTCTATTCCATTGATGTTCCGGCCTGTCTCTGTATCAATACCATGCAGATTTTATCACTATTGCTCTGTAGTATACCTTGAAGTCAGGGATGGTGATTCCTCCAGAGGTTCTTTTATTGTTGAGAATAGTTTTCAGTATCCTGGGTTTTCTGTTATTTCAAATAAATTTGAGAATTTCCCTTTTTAACTCTGTGAAGAATTGAGTTGGTATTTTAATGGGGATTGCATTGAATCTGTAGATTGCTTTTGGCAAGATGGCCATTTTTACTATATTAATCCTGCCAACCCAAGAGAACCGGAGATCATTCCATTTCCTTTGATCTTCTTCAATTTCTTTCTTCAGAGACTTGAAGTTCTTGTCATACAGATCTTTCACTTGCTTGGTTAGATTCACACCAAGTATTTTATAATATTTGTGACTATTGTGAAGGGTGTCATCTCCCTAATTTCTTTATCAGCCTGTTTATCTTTCACATAGAGGAAGGCTACTGATTTGTTTGAGTTGATTATATAACCTGCCACCTTGCTGAAATTGTTTATCAGGTTTAGGAGTTCTCTGGTGGAAGTTCTGGGGTCACTTAAGTATACTATTATATCATCTGCAAATAGTGATATTTTGACTTCTTCCCTTCCTATTTGTATTCCTTTGACTTCTTTTTGTTGTCTAATTGCTCTGGTTAGGACTTCCAGTACTATATTGAATAGGTAGGGAGAGAGTGGGCAGCCCCTGATCTTAGTGGGATTGCTTCAAGTTTCTCTCCATTTAGTTTGATGTTGGCTACTGGTTTGCTCTTTTACTTTGTTTTTACTATGTTTAGGTATGGACCTTGAATTCCTGATCTTTCTGAGACTTTTACCATGAAAAGATGTTGAATTTTATCAAATGCTTTCTCAGCATCTAGTGAGATGATCATGTTTTTTTTTTTTCCTTTGAGTTTGTTTATATAGTGGATTACATTGATGGATTTCCGAATATTGAGCCATCCCTGCATTCCTGGGATAAAGCCCACTTGATCATGATGGATGATTGTTTTGACGTTTTCTTGGATTCTGTTTCTAGAATTTTATTAAGTATTTTCACATCTATATGCATAAGAGAGATTGGTCTGAAATTCTCTTTGTTGGGTATTTGTGAGCTTTAGGTATGAGTGTAATTGTAGCTTCATAGAACAAATTGGGTAGTGTTCCTTCTGTTTCTATTTTGTGGAATAGTTTGAAGAGAATTGGTATTAGGTCTTCCTTGAAGGTCTGATAGAACTCTGCACTAAAACCATCTGGTCCTGGGCTTTTTTTGGTGGGGAGACTGTTAATGACTGCTGCTATTTCTTTAGTGGTTATGTGACTGTTTAGATGGTTTATTTGCTCCTTATTTAACTTCGGTTCTTGGTATCTGTCTAGAAAATTGTCCATTTCACCCAGATTTTCCAGTTTTTTTGAGTATAGGTCTTTATAGTAGGATCTGATGATTTTTGAATTTCCTCAGTTTCTGTCATGATGTTCCTTTTCAGATCTGATTTTATTAATTTGGATACTGTATCTGTTCCCTCTGATTAATCTGGCTAAGGGTTTATCTATCTTGTTGATTTTCTCAAAGAACCAACTCCTGGTGTTGTTGACATTATGTATAGTTCCTTCTGTTTCTACTTGTTTGATTTCAGCCCTAAGTTTGATTATTTCTTAACATCTACTCCTCTTGGGTATATTTGCTTCTTTTTGTTCTAGAGCTTTCAGGTGTGCTGTCAAGTTGTTGATGTGTGCTCTCTCCAATTTCTTTTTGTGGGCACTTAGAGCTTTGAGTTTTTCTCTTAGCACTGCTTTCATGGAGTCTCACAAGTTTTGGTATGATGTTTCCTCATTTTCATTAAATTCTAAAAAGTCTTTAATTTCTTTCTTTATTTCTTCCTTGTCTAAGTCATTATTGAGTAGAGCATAGTTCAGTTTCCACATGCATGTGGTTTTCCATTGGCTTTGTCATTATTAAAGACCAACCGTAGTCTGTGGTGATCTGATAGGATGCAAGGGATTATTTCAATCTTTTTGTATCTCTTGAGGCCTGCTTTGTGACCAATTATATGGTCTATTTTTGAGAAGGTACCATGAGGTGCTCAGAAAAAGGTATATTCTTTTGCTTTAGGATGAAATGTTCTATACATATCTGTTAAATCCATTTGGTTCATAACTTCTGTTAATTTCAATGTGCCTTTGTTTAGTTTCTGTTTCCATGATCTGTCCATTGCAGATAGTGGGGAGTTAAAATCCCCCACTATTATTGTGTGAGGTGCAATGTGTGTTTTGAGCTTTAGTAATGTTTCTTTTATGTATGTGGGTGCCCTTGTATTTGGAGAATAGATGTTCAGAATTGGGAGTTTATCTTGGTAGATTTTTCCTTTGATGAGTATGAAGTGTCCTTCCTTATCTTTTTTGATTACTTTTGGTCAAAATCAGATTTTATTTGATATTAGAATGGCTACTGCAGCTTGTTTTTTGGGATCATTTGCTTGGAAAATTGTTTTCCATCCTTTTACTCTGTGGCAGTGTCTGTCTTTCTCACTGAGGTGTGTTTCCTGTATGCAGCAAAATTCTGGGTCCTGTTTATGTATCCAGTCTGATAGTCTACTTCTTTTTATTTGAGAATTGAGTCCATTCATGTTATAAGATTTATTAAGAAAAAAATGATTGTTGCCTCCTATTATTTTTCTTATTAGAGGTAGAATTATGTTTGTGTAGCTATCTTCTTTTGGGGTTGTTAAAAGATTACTTCCTTGCTTTTTCTAGGTTGTAGTTTCCTTCCTTGTGTTGGCGTTTTCCATCAATTATCCTTTGAAGTGCTGGGTTTTGTGGGAAGATATTCTGCAATATGGTTTTGTCATGGTATATCTTGGTTTCTCCATCTGTAGTGATTGAGAGTTTTGCTGTGTATAGTAGTCTTGGCTGGCATTTGTGTTTCCTTAGGGTCTGTATGATATCAGTCCAGGATCTTTGGGCTTTTATATATAGTCTCTGGTGAGAAATCTGGTGTAATTCTTTATGTCTCCCTTTATATGTTACTTGACCCTTTTGCCTTACTGCTTTTAGTATTTTTTCTTTGTTTTGTGCATCTGATGTTTTGATTATTATTTGATGGGTGGTATTTCTCTTCTGGTCTAGTCTGTTTGGTGTTCTGTAGGCTTCTTGTATGTTTACGGGCATCTCATTCTTTAGGTTAGGGAAATTTTCCTCTATAATTTTGTTGAAGATATTTACTGGCCCTTTAAATTGGAAATCTTTACTCTCATCTATACCTATTATTTTAGGTTTGGTCTTCTCATTGTGTCTTGGATTTCCTGGATGTTTTGGGTTAGGAACTTTTTGCATTTTGCATTTTCTTTGACAGTTGTGTCAATGTTTTCCATGGTATCTTCTGTGCGTGAGACTCTCTCTTCTATCTCTTGTATTCTGTTGGTGATGCTTGAGTCTATGACTCCTGATCTCTTTCCTAGGTTTTCTATCTCCAGGGTATCTCCCTTTGAGATTTCTTTATTGTTTCTATTTTCATTTTTAGATCCTGGATGGTTTTGTTCAATTCCTTCACCTGTTTGGTTGTGTTCTCTTGCAATTCTTTAAGGGATATTTATATTTCCTCTTTAAGGGCTTCTACTTGTTTACCTGTGTTCTCCTGTACTTCTTTAAGGGAGTTACTTATGTCCTTCTTAAAATCCTCTATCATCATCATGAGAAGTGATTTTAATTCTGAATCCTGTTTTTCCTGTGTGATGGCGTATCCAGGCTTGCGATGGTGGGAGAACTGGATTCTGATGATGCCAATTAACTTTGGTTTCTGTTGCTTTTGTTCTTGTACTTGCCTTTCACCATCTGGTTGACTTTAGTGTTACCTGTGCTCACTGTGTCTGACTGGAGTCTGTCTTTCAGTTATCTTGCTTGTGTCAGAACTCCTCAGAGCCCAGATGTCTCTGTGTTCCTGTGATCCTAAGTTCCTGGGTGGAAGAACTTCTAAGATTCAGGCTGCCTTGGGAATCCTGAAATCCTGCTGCTCTGAGTACAGCAGCTACTCTAGGATAGCTCAGGATAAGGTGTCTCCACAGGATTAGACTACCTGAGGTGGATGTCTGCCCAGCCAAAAGGACCAGGCTTGGGTGGAAGGGAAGTGGTATTCTGGAGGGGTGGGGTTTGGGTACCTAATACTTCCTGAGCACCCCTGGCTCCCTGTTGTAATTCTGGGGCATGGGGTAGTAGGCGAAGTTTCTTACCTTCAGATCTGAATGCAGTGGCTCCTCTAGGATGGCTAAGGATCAGGTGTCTCCACAGGAGCAGACCAGCTCTGTGTCTGCCCCAGCCAAAAGGATCTTTCTGATTTTTAATGCCCTTACCATATTTATTCTTAGATGGTTTCATATTTTACAATCTTAATAGCTTTATGTTTGATTATGAGAAGAAAATCAATTTGTCATGAAATATGCCAAAATTAGAACTTTAAAAGATGATGTCAATTTTCCTTTTATAAAATATTCACAGTTTCTCCTTCTGAAGCTGCATTAAAATGTGCTGTTTTCAAAATGTAAACGTCAGTAAATGGAAAAGGAATTAAGAAAATGGTGTATATATAAAGGAATATTCTGTAAGACCCTTCGTGGAACAAACGAAGTTCTGTGGGTTATATCATGGGCATTGTGAGCTGTTGAGCTAATATCCACTTGTTAGTGAGCACCATGTATTTTCTTTTGTGTCTGGGTTTCTGTACTCAGGATGATATTTTCTAGTTCTATCCATTTGCCTTTGAATTTCATGTAGTCATTGTTTTTAATCACTGCCTAAAACTCCATTGTGTATATGTACCACATTTTCTGTATCCATCCTGAGAGACATCTGGGTTGTTTCTAGCTTCTGTCTATTATAAACAAAGCTACTATGAACATAGTGGAGCATGTATCCTTGTTATATGTTGGAGCATCTTTTGAGTATATGACCAGGAGTGGTATAGCTTGGTCGTCACTTAGTACTATTTCCAATTTTCTCAGTAACCACCAGACTGATTTCCAAAGTGGTTGTACCAGCTTGCAGTCCCACCAATGGAAGAGTGTTCCTCTTTCTCCATATCCTCACCAACATCTGCTGTTACCTGTATTTTTGATCTTAGCCATTCTGACTGATGCAAGGTGGAATCACAGGGTCATTTTGACTTGCATTTCCCTGATGACAAAGGATGTTGAACATTTCTTTAAGTGCTTCTCAGCCATTAAAGATTCCTCTGTTGAGAATTCTTTATTTAGCTCAGTTCCCCATTTTTAACAGGGTTATTTGATTCTCTGGGTTCTAACTTCTTGAGTTCTTTGTATAAATTGGATATTAGCCCTCTATCAGATTGGTAAATATCTTTTTCCAATCTGTGGGTTTGTCCTTTTGTCCAATTGACAGTGTCCTTTGCCTTACAGAAGCTTTGCAACTTTATGAGGTCCATTTGTTTATTCTTGATTTTAGAGAATAAGCCATTGGTGTTCTGTTCAGGAAAATTTCCCCTGTGCCCATGTGTTAGAGGCTTTTCCCCACTTTCTATTTTATTCAATTCAGTGTATCTGGTTTTATGTGAAGTTCCTTGATTCAAGAAGACTTGAGCTTTGTACAGGGATATAAGAATGGATCAATTTGCATTTTTCTACATGCTAACCTCCAGTTAAGCCAGCATCAGTTCTTGAAAATGCTTTTTTCCTCAGGATGGTTTTAGTTTCTTTGTCAAATATCACGTAATCATAGGTGTGTCAGTTCATTTCTGGGTCTTCATTTCTATTTCATTGAACTTCCTGCTTGTATCTGTACCAAAACCATAAAGTTTTTATCACTACTGCTCTGTAATATAGCTTGAGGTCAGGGATAGTGATTCCCCAGAAGTTCTTTTATTGTTGAGAAGAGGTTTTGGTAGCATGGGTGATCTGTTATTCCACATGAATTGGCAAATCGCTCTTTCTAAGTCAATGAAGAATTGATTTGGAATTTTGATGGGGATTGCATTGAATCTGTAGATTGCTTTCAGCAAGATGACCATTTTTCCTATATTATTTCTGCCAATCCATGAGCATGGGAGATTTTTCCATCTTCTGAGCTCTTCCTCGATTTCTTTCATCAGAGACTTGAAGTTCTTGTCATACATATCTTTCACTTGTTTGGTTAGAGTCACACCAAGGTATTTTATATTATTTGTGACTATTGTGAAGGATGTCATTTCCCTAATTTCTTTCTCAGCTTGTTTATACTTTAAATAGAGGAAGGCTACTGATTTTTTGAGTTGATTTTATATCCAGCCACTTTGCTGAAGTTGTTTTTTCAGCTCTAGGAGTTCTCTGGGGGAATTTTTGCGGTCACTTAAGTATACTATCATATCATCTGTAAATGGTGATATTTTGACTTCTTTCTTTCCAATTTGTATCTCTTTGACTTCCTTTTGTTGTCTGTCTAGTCCCTGCTTTTAGTGGGATTGCTTCAAGTTTCTCTCCATTTAGTTTGATGCTGGCTATTGGTTTACTGTATATTGCTTTTACTGTGTTTAGGTATAGGCCTTAAATTCTTGATCTTTCCAAGACTTTTAACATGAAGGGATGTTGAATTTTGTCAAATGCTTTTTCAGTATCGAATTAGATAATCATGTGTTTTATTTTGGTTTTTTGAGTTTGTTTATATTGTGGATTACATTTATGGATGTCCATATATTAAACCATCCCTGCATCCCAGGAATAAAGCCTACCTGATTATAGTTGATGATTGCTTTGATGTGTTCTTGGATTCAATTTGAAAGAATTTTATTATTTTTGAATTGATATTCATAAGGGAAATTGGTCTGTAGTTCTCTTTCTTTGTTGGGTCTTTGTGTGGTTTAGGTATGAATTAATTGTGACTTCATAGAACAAATTGGGTAGTTTTCCTTCTGCTTCTATTTTGTGGATCAGTATGAAGAGTATTGGTGATAGGTCTTCTCTGAAGCTTTGATAGAATTCTGCACTAAACCTATGGTGCTGTTTGGATGATTTATACGATCCCGATTTAACTTTGATTCCTGGTATCTTGCTAGAAAATTGTTCATTTAATCCAGATTTTCCAATTTTGTTGAGTATAGGCTTTTGTAGTAGGATCTGATGATTTTTTAATCTCCTCAGTTTCTGTTGTAATATGTCCCTTTTCATTTCTGATTTTCTTAATTTGGATACTGTCTCTGTGGCCTCTGGTTAGTCTGACTAAGGGTTTATCTATCTTGTTGATTTTCTGAAAGAACCAGCTACAGGTTTTGTTGATTCTTTGTATAATTCTTTTTGTTTCTACTTGGTTGACTTCAGCCCTGAGTTTGATTATTTCCTGACTTTTACTCCTCTTGGGTGTACTTGCTACTTTTTGCTCTAGAGCTTTCAGGGGTGCTGTTAAGCTGCTAGTATATGCTGTCTCTAGTTAATTTTTTCAGGGCTAATAGTTTTTCGCTTACCATTGCTTTCATTGTGTCCCATAAGTTTGGGTATTTTGTGCCTTAATTTTTATTAAATTCTAATAAAAAGTCTTTAATTTCGTTCTTTATTTCTTCCTTAACCAAGTTATCATTGAGTAGAGAGCTGTTCAGATTCCATGTGTATGTGGACTTTCTGATGTTTTTGCTGTTACTGAAGACCAGCCTTAGTCCATGGTGATATGATCGAATGTATGGGATTGTTTCAATCTTCTTGTATCTGTTGAAGACTGTTTTGTGACCAATTATATGGTCAGTTTTGGAGAAGGTACCATGAGGTTCTGAGAAGAAGTTATATCCTTTTATTTTAGGATGAAATATTCTATTGATATTTGTTAAATTCATTTGATTCATAACTTCTGCTAGTTTCAATGTGTCTCTGTTTAGTTTTGTTTCTATGATCTGTCCATTGATGAAAGTGTTATGATGAAGTCTCCCACTATTATTATGTGAGGTGCAATGTGTGCTTTGAGAGTCCCCAAGTTCACCCTAGATAATTAATGCAGCAGTCATTGGACAGGAGGGTACATGTATCTCCTCATAATTTTAAATTTAATGCCAAGTCTTGCAACAAGTAATTTCTACAAAGGATAATGTTGGATTTTATGGCTTCTGTGGTTATTGTGTCAAGATTCTCTCCCATGTCCTAATGGCCAAGCAGAATGTCTGTTCCTTGTCCTCCACAGTTTCCTGATCACCTCCATTTCTCATTTCCAAGAACCACATCTGTTTCCTTTATTATAGAGTGATTAGCTATGAGTAATTGGGGAAGTGTATTATCCAGAAGTAGAAATACTGAAAGTAAAATAAAAGAGACAATAGATCAGTTTCAGGTCAACAGAATTAATTAGAACATGTGCGGATTGTAGATATCAGTGGAATGGGGATATTTCATGGGCCAGAGCTATGTCACATCTCTCCTTATTCAGTCATGCTGGCCTAGGCAGAAAACATTCCATAATGACTATAAGAAGGCATGAGTGATGGTCAAAAGTATCATGTTTCAATAACAGACTTAAAATGAACAAACAAATAAAAAAATCAAACAAACAAACAAAACGAAAATAAATACAACCTTTTAAAACAGAACAGAAGGAAGGCCTGTGATCATTCTACAATGTTTGTAAAGGTATGGTTATGTCTCAGCCTCCAATGACAGGCTGGGCAGAACATAATAAAGGTCGTAGTTTTAGAAAATAACCCACAAAATTAGTATAGAAGACTTCAAAGAATAAAGGGCTGAAGACAGAGACAAAAATTAATAAAGCAATTAAAAAACAAAGGGAGATGCTAAGAAAACCCCACCATCTTGAAGTTGTACATTAGCAGTAGTAAGATAACTTCTTTCTGTTTTTCTTTCAATATTCCTTCCTTTCTTTCTTCCTTTCATTTTTCTCCTTTCTTTCTTTTCTTTCTTTCTTTCTTTCTTTCTTTCTTTCTTTCCAAACCAAACACTGCCCTCTCTGAGTCCCCCTCAAAGAGCTGCTCCCCCATCTACCATCCCTCATCCTCTTCTCCTCTGAGTGGGTGGATTCCCCCCACCCCCGGGTATCACCCTACCCTAGCACATCAATTCGTTACAAGATTAGTTTCATTCTCTTCCACTGAGGAAGGACAAGGTAGCCCTGTTGGGGAATGTATGACATTGTCAGACTATGGCTTTATGGAGAAACTCCCCTCTAGTTATTGGAGGACCCACATAGAGACTACTACATATATGCCTTGGACCTCACTCTAGCCTGTTTATCCTCCTTGATTGATGGCTCAGTCTCTGAAAGCTACCGGTGGTCCAGGTTTGTTAACTCTGTTAGTCATCCTGTGAGCTTCTTATCTCATGTTCAGGGCCTTTAATCCTTTCCTGGACCTCTGTCCACTGTTTTGCTGTGAGTGTCTGCATTTGTTTCAAACAGCTGCTGGGTAGAGACTCTCACAGGGCAGTTTTTCTTGGTTCCTGTGGTCAACCATATCAAACTACCATTAATAAAGACAGGGATTGTTACATGCCCATGAGATTGGTCTCAAGTTGGGCCAGTTATTGGTTGGTCATTCCTTCACTCTGTGTGATCTTTGTCTCTGCATTTCATTTAAACAAGATACATTTTGGGTCAAAATTTTTTGGATGGGTTGGTGTCCTTATCCCTTCACTAGAGTTACTGCTCAGCTACAAGAAGTGGTCTCTTCCAGTTCTATGTCCCATCTACATCACTTGGCATCTTGGCTGTGGTCACCCACATTGACTCCTGGGAGCTTTTTCTATCCCAGATCTCTATGACTTCCTAGAGATTCTTTCCACCTCCAACTTCTGGCAGCTGCATATTTCCATCCATTCTCCTAGCCTTCCTGGGCTCTCCTATCTCTCCACACACCTGATTCTGCACATCTATTCCCCTCCCCCCCCATTCCACCTGGTCCTTCTCTCCCTATGCCTTCCATGACCATATTGTTCCTCCTTCTAAGTTATTTCAAGCATCCTTGCTTGTGTCTTTCTTCTTGTTTGACTTCTTTGGTCTGTGGGGTGCATCATGAATATTCTGTACTTTATGGCTAATATCAGCTTATCAGTGAATACATACCATGCATGTCTTTTTGGTTCTGAGTTACCTTACTTGGGATGATATTTTCTAGTTTTATCCATTTGCCTGCAGAATTCATGATATCTTTGTTTTTAATAGCATATAGTCCACTGTGCAAATGCACCCCATTTTTTGGTATCCATTCTTCAGTTTAAGAACATCTAGGTTGTTTCCAATTTCTGACTATTATGAATAAAGCTGTCATGAACATAGTGGAGTATGTGTCCTTGAATCATATGGTGAATCATATTTTTGGTGTATGCACAGAAGTGATATAGCTAATTATTCAGGAAAAAAGTTCTAATTCTCTGAGAAACCACCAGATTAATTTACCAGAGTTGTTGTACAAGTTTGCAATCCCACTGGCATCTCCATATCCTTGGCAAGATGTGCAATCTCTTGAGTTTTTGAGCTTAGTCATTCTCATTGCTGTAAGATGATATCTCAGGGTCATTTGATTTTCATTTCTCTGATAACTCAGGACTTTGAACATTTATATTAATTGCTTCTTTGCCATTGGAGATATCTCTGCTTAGGATTCTATCTTTAGCTCTATTTTTTTTAAATTGGGTTATTTGGTTTATTGAAGTCTAACTCACATGATCATCTAATTGGATTGTGAAAAAGCCTTCCACAGAAATCCAAAACACTTTCATGCTAAAAGTCTTGGAGAGATCAGGAATTCATGGCACATACCTAAACATAATAAAAGGAATATATAGTAAGCAAGTAGACAACATCAAATTCGGTGCAGAAACTTGAAGCAATCCCACAACAATCAGGGACGAGATAAGGCTAGCAACTCTCTCCCTATCTATTCAGTGTAGTATTTGAAGTTCTAACTAGAGCAATAAGAAAACAAAAGGATATCTAGGGAATACAATTTGGAAGGAAAGAAGTCAAGGTATCGCTATTCACTGATGATATAATAGTATACATAAGCAACCCCCAAAATACTACCAGAGAACTTCTACAGCTGATAAAGGACTTCAGCACAGTGGCTGAGCACAAAATTAATCAAAGTAATCAGTAGCCTTCCTTTATATAAATGATAAACAAGCTGAGAAAGAAGTAAGGGAACAACACACTTCACAATTGTCACAAATAATATAAAATATCTTGGTGTAACTCTAAGCAATTAAGTGAAACATCTGTATGACAAGAATTTCAAGATCCTGAAGAGGAAAAATGAAAAAGCTATCAGAAGATGGAAAGATCTACCATGTTCATGGATCAATAGGATTACCATAGTGAAAATGGCCATTTACCAAAATTAATCTACAGATTCAATTCAATTCCTATCAAAATTCCAACACAATTTTTTATAGACCCTGAAAGAGCAATTCTCAACTTCACAAGGAAACAAATAAAATACCAACCAACAAACAAAACAACAACAACAAACAAACAAACAAAATAGGATGGTTAAAATAACCCTGAACAATAAAAGATCTTTGGGGAGTACCACCATCCCTGAACTCAAGCTGTACTACAGAGCAAAACAATAATGATAAAAACAGAAAAAGACAGTTGATAAATGGAATAAAATAGAAGACTCAGAAATAAATACATACAACTATTGACATTTGAATTTTGACAAGGAAGCCAAAATCATACAATGAAAAAAAGAAGAAGAAGAAAAAGAAAACATCATCAAAAAATGGTGCTGGTCTCTAACTGGATGTCTGCATATAGAAGAATGCAAATAGATTCATGTTTATCACCCTGCACAAAACTCAAGTCAATGTGTATCAAGGACCTCAACATAGAACAAGATACACTAAATCCAATAGAAGAGAAAATGGGAAATAGCCTTGAACCCATTCATACAGGAGAGATTTTCCTGAACAAAACACCAATTGGTCTCAGGTTCTAAGATCAACACTTGATAAATTGGACCTCTTGAAACTGAAAAGCTTTTGTAAGGCAAAGGACATTGACAACAGGACAAAATAGCAATCTATTGATTGAGAAAATATCTTCTGTAACCACATATCTGATAGAAGGATAATATCCAAAATATACAAAGAAGATAACACTTCTTAAAAGATTACTGCTATCTGCTGCTTGGCCACTCCAGACTGTCTGTGAATCACACATTTAGGAAATCAAGAACAAATGCCATGAGTCTATATGCTTAGTATTAGCTACAAAATACCTGAAAACTGTGGGTAAGTAGTTTTCTTTCATCCAAATGAGCTACATTAACCAAGAAGAAAACATGGTCGTACACGGTATAAGAAACACAGATGCAAGTTTCCCTGAACTGCACAAGACATAGGGAAGAACATCCCTGAAATGGGGCCAGTATTTCCACACCTATACTAGCAAGGATATCCAACTGAAGGGGCCAACATCTGGGATCTGACCTTGAGAGGACTGCTGAGGGGAATGAATAACATCTTTCAGAAAATATGAAACAATGCCAGATAGGAAATTTATATATATAAATTTACACACACACACACACACATACACACACACACATGTTGACTGACTGGCTGATTTCCACAGAAAGTATTGGCAGTGGTGAGTAACTTTCTGGAGTAAAAGACATGGGAAAATATAGATAAGGGAGCTCAGAAAAAGTAAAGAGTTTCAAAAAAGTATAAGTCCAAAAAAAAAAAAAACAAAAAAAAGAAAGAAGAAATGAGGGGAGGCAAAAAAGGGAAACGAAAATGCCCGTATGCTATTTTTGCAAATGCTTAATATGCTTCAATAAAATGAAGCAAGGGCAATTACATGTTTGTTTGTTTTTTTAAGATTATGTAGAGAAGTTTTGTCCTTGGTTTTCTAAGGAAGGTACAATAAATTTAGCAACCTGGAAGAAAATTGGAGAAAGACTTCAGAAATTATTATGATGTGCAAGGACTAGGTAAAGTGCCTGTTGATAGCTTTAGTCTTTGATTTCTGACTAGAGAGAGTTTGTACCCTAGACATTAGAGGGAGAAGTCTGAGATGCTTTGGCTAAAGAGAAGGAAAGTGAAAGTAAACTGCTCTAGAGAGAGCTCTCCATGGTCAAGAGGAGGTCAGGAGATGTCCGACTTGCTCTCTGGTTCCTGTGGGACTGCATAAGGGTATCTTGGTTCTTGGCTGGGCATGGGCCTGGAACCCCCAGACTCCAAAGGAGAAAGGCAGGAGTTCAGCCACGTCCCCAGAACCCAGGGTCCTGACAAGCAGTCTAATCTCCATGGACCTACATTATTCAGTCACTTAGGCCATTACTGCCCCTCCCAAAGTGCACAAGTAGAGGGTGTGAGCATAGGCCTCAGGCTCTAGAGAGATTTACATACTAATGAAGGCCAGAGGGCAGAGCCAATTAAACCTTTCCCAGAACCTCCCCCATTCTCCCTCCCTATTTAACTCAGGTCTGCTCTGAGTTTTGGGTGCGGAGGTTGTACATCCAGATCCATCCAGCACCTGCCATGAAAATAAACCCTTTTGGAACCAAGGACTTCCTCGTAACACTGGGGCCTGTGGTCACCAAAGCTTCCAGCCTTTGGAACTCCAGACCTTTCTCCTGTATGTGGGACCCGCGGCCTGGAAGCCTCCAGGACTCCTCCACTGCGGCCCCTTTTCCCACAGGTTCCCACTGGAGGTCTGGCTCTGGGTCCCTTTGGTGGGACATCTGGATCTCTTCTCTCTCTATTGTCTGTCCTTGGTGCATCAGGCTGTGCATGTCTGTCAGTTTATGTGTGTGGTTTCTTTTTGTTACTTGATTTTTGCTCTGTTTCATAATTAAAAGAAAAAAATAGTTAAAACTTGATCCTCTGACTATTCACCCCTTGATTTAGTTTTAAATCATGTCAGGGATTTAAAAAAACAAACAAAAAACAAAACAACAAGAGCAAAACCAAAAAATATCCACTGAATTGGCCCAACAAAAACTGATAAACTGCCCTTGGAGCCCTGCACCTGCAGCTACAAGTCTAGCACTGCTAGTGAAAGCTCTGTTAGGGGCTGCTCCATGTACAAACCACTCTTAAAAGGGACTTACAGCTTCTCCAGTAAAGAAGCTGATGGCTGTTTCTCCTACAAAATTATATGTGACTGTGATTATTTGATACATCATGTGGCAAGGTGCTCTTCCCTTGAAATTACAGCTAGAAAAAGCAAGAGAAAGTTTGTCTGTCTACTCTAACTTTCTAACTTTTTTTTTGTTTCTAACTGCTCTTAAATGTATAAATATATTTTGTACATTTTAGTCATAGATTATTGAATTATATATTACTGTGTATGGTTAAATGTTTATAACATTCATAACATAAAGTTAGCTGAAAACTGGTAACTCCAGGATGGAGTCATTCTGGGCAACAATACATGCCTTGAGCCAACCCAGGGAAATAGGTCTCTAATGATACCTCTAAATTGGGATAATGTAATTCCTGTCTTAGAAGGCAGAGTCATAAAAGATAGGATTTAAAACAATGTTTCTTTAATGAGGTATTCAAAGCAAAAGCTACACTGTCATGCATTCATATACAAGATTTGGCAGCCAAACTTTGTAACATGAAAATAATGTACTTGGTATTGATTTTAGAGAGACTGGATTGTTTACACTATTAAAAATGGATTTGCTTTCCAAAATTTTGGTTATGTTCTATGACCTTATTAACAAAAAAAATTATTTTGATATTGCAAAAAACTTTTAAAAATTATAAAGCTAATGGAACATTGACAGTTTACAATTCAGTCATTGTTAGTATTCTGTCTAAACTCCATCTCCACAGTTACCTGGCAACAGCCAGGTATGCTCCTCCTCACAGTTACCTGGCAACAGCCAGGTAGGCCTGCCCACTATAAAAGTGGAGGCAGGAGGAGGGGGGAAGGGATAGTGAGTTCCTGGGAGGGAGGGGGGGAAATGGGGTAAGGAGAGAACATCTGAAATGTAAATAAAATTTCCAATAAAAAAAAAGTTATAACAGTAAAAAAAAAAAAAAAAAAAAAGTGGCTGCTTGCTCCCTCTCCTCTCTCTTATCCTCTTATTCTCTTGCTCTCTTGCCTCTAGCTCCTCTCTGTCCCCTCCTCCCTCCCCCTTCCTTTCCCCCTCTCTCCAAGTGGTCATGGCCAGCCTCTACTCCTCTACCTCTCTGTTCTCTCTCTCTCTCTCTCTCTCTCTCTCTCTCTCTCTCTCTCTGCCTCCACTACCCTCCTGAAACCCCTCCCCATGCCCTGAATAAACTCTACTCTATGCTATACCATCCTGTGACTGATCCCTCAGTGGGAAGAGATGCCTCAGCATGGGCCTGCTGAGACATCCCCTTCCATCATTGGTCCCCTTCCATCATTTCAGTCATAAGTTCAAGATTTTAATTTCCCTTTGGTTGTCTTATGAATATAAAGTTAAAGACGCTTCTCATTATGGTAGAAGCATCTTTGTTCAATCTGTATATCTATCCATCAGGATTGAGAAAAAAATGTATAATATGTGTCTCTTTAACCTAAACTTATAGCTTTTACTAGGTCACAAAGGTATGAGTCAACTTCTGTGATCTAAGTGACCCTTGTTAACTATATTTTGAAAATATGAATGTCAATACAATGATAACTATTAATGTACATCCTCTTGTAAACTAAAGTTTGACTAAGCATCAGGGAATCAAGAGTCCAAAAACTTAGACCCACTTGTCACAGATCAAATGAAATCAAGAAAAATATTTCTGATCCAGTCCAACAGATGGCTCCAAATATAATTTATATAAACATATAATAACCTAAGTTAAAAAGGGTATACATTTAAACATGTATATAATAACTACATGCATGTTTGCACATACATGTGTATACATAAATTATCTGTATTAAATTATACATTAAATTTAATTATAGAAGTTAAATATAAATCATATACATTGAATATGATTTATATACATTTATATATTATGTACAGTAAATATACATACACTAAATATAATTTATATATGTTAAAATATGAATTAAATATGAGTTAAGTATATAAAATATAAATTATAATCTATACAAAATACATAATTTTGCATATCCTCAAAGATAGAGAATTATGGAATGAGCCCAAGGAGCTCTAAAAATCAGTTACATAAAACAAAAGAGGGAGTTGTATACTCCTTCACTACAAAATTTTATTTTGAGATTTTTTACCCTGGATGCCAAAAGAATCTTTGCTGCTGAGTGTCTATGGCAGATGACAACTAGGCATTCTTATGCCCAAGTGAAATGGAAAGATAGGATTACTGTCACGTGGCATGGGCCTGATTATTAGTATTAATAGGGGGAAGAGGGCATGTTTGTGTATTTTCCACAGGATGCTGAAGGACCACAGTGGCTGCCAGAGCAACTGTTGAGACATATTGATGATGGGACAAAGAATGATACTAACCACGAGCTTGCTGAGTGCCCTGATAATGGTGACAGGCAAGCTGTTCTGGATATATGTTTCTGACCCACCTTTGCTACATCCTTCTGTGTAGCCAAGGCCAGAAGTACTTGTGACCTCTAATAATAGTCAGCTGTTAGGATTCCCTTGGTCTGAGAGTAAAAAGTATTCTAAATTGGTGAATTACACTGCTATGCATCAAAACCTACCACTTTGCTTTACTAGAAATAGTACCAATGCTGAATAAGTTTACATGAACTCTAAGATTTGAAAGATGAATACTCTAAGACAGTAGTGCAAAGAATTAAGATGGAAATGCCTATATCTGGGACTTGGCAAGACCCCTTGCCTCAGAATTTTAGGCCTTGCAAAACAGAGAGCAAAGGGACTGTGGAACCTGCCTTTGAAAAATCAAATGGAGAAGTTGTTATAATGACCCTCCTCTTTCCTTTAGTATGACCAGTTATCTGGACTCAATTATGGAGTGGTCTGAAAAACAATTTGATATTGGAGAGAAGGAAATGATAGTTAGCATTTGGAAGGCAGGTTCTGGACATTTTCAGAGCTATATTTGGAAATTGGTAGCTGCCTTGTATGATGTTATATTTGCTGTGGATAAAAGTGAAACAGGTTTTGGGGTTAAGGTAAATGTAATATCCTATGTTACTCCATGTAATCTTTTATTAATTGGGAGTGTTACCATTGATATTGGTTCTCATCATGAATTCAATGTTTCTTGTTTTCATTGTCTTATCCAGTTGTTTTTTTGTACTGAATAATGGTCTATTTATAATGGTAGTACATCAACCAGCATTTAAGATTCCTGTAAATTTGTCTGAACCCTGGTATTCTGAAAAAGGCTTTTAAATATTAGAATTAGAACACACTCTTGCAAGAAGCAAAAATATGGTTGGGCTTATCATTGAAGGTGTTGTAGCTCTCATAACATTTATAACCAGTGCTATTATGTCTGCATTAGCTTTAGTACAAGAGGTACAAACAGATAATTTTGTTAATCATCTTGCATATAATGTAACCAATGTCCTGAGCATACAAGATTTGGATAGAAAGCTAGAACAAAAAATTAACACATTATATGGTATAGGACAGATTACTGGAGATGAGGTAGAAGGAGTGAAAGTCAGAAGCCATTTGGAATGCCATGCTCAATATCTATATATTTTTCAAATTACAAAAAAAAATGTAAATGAGAGTCAGTTTTACTTGTCCAGAGTAAAATGGCACCTTCGGGATTTTGGCATAGTATTAATACTTCTTTAGATTTGTTAGTCCTGCATAAAGAGATTGTGAATTTAAGACATGCAAAACCTTTGTTTTTGATAGTGCAAATGATATTCTGAAAAAGTTACAGACCATTTTTCCTTCCTGGTCCTCATTTACATTTCTCTTATTGGCTTTATGAGCCTTTTTATGGCATGTCTATTACCTGTTCTTTTGAGAGGAATCATCAGATGTTTTAGAGGTGTCAAAGAAGAGTTACCTATGTTCAAGCTCCAATGTCTTCCCTAGTAGAAGTTGGTAGTCAATGATGAATGAGATAGATCATTTTGAAAATTTTCTCAATCTAAGACAGGCTATGAATACAAGATTATTTGTGTGCCAATGACAAGTAGGAGCTGTGTTTTCAAATGACAACCTAAGACAACCACAGCTTTTTCATCTGTGACTGATAAAAGTCCCTCTTATAGATTACAAAAAAGAAAAAAAAAAGAGGTGAATCAGCCTAAGACATAGCATAAATACTAGAATTCACAGATCAATGATGAGAAAGGTCCATATCTCTTGAGTGGACGAGGTACAGTCTATCTGCACCAGTAGCTAAGACAGGTTTGGCTTGTATAGATAAAAAAAAAAAAAGGGGAGGGGGGTAGGGAGCACTTCCAAAATTAAATTTGATTGACTTCTTGCTTGTGATTAATCATGAATGAGTCTGCCAACATCTGTCCTTGTTTTTAATTAAGGAAGTGCATTATACCTTGACAAGTTTCTATGCTTCTGCATACATCTTTGAGAGGCTGTACTAGCCTGGGAAAAAAAATGTCCTTAGTCAAACATAGGTAGTATGTACCACTCACTTGCCATGTAAGGATCTGTGGTCATTGTTTATATCCCTAGAATTGGTAATGCTTTTGTGTTGCTTGCCTTTAAATGATGCTGAGGAAATACACTTGCTTGTTGGCATTGTATTCACCAGCAGCCCTCCCACCCCCATCTATTGAACCTTCTTTCTTCCTTACCTGTGATCATCCTGATGCCCTAGTCTTAGTTCCCATGTTCACTGACCAACTGGCTCTGGCATATACATGAATGTAATTCTCAAGAACAAAATTTTTTTTTTCCAACAAGTGATTATATCCTAGACACAAAACAGTTCTTAACATATAGGTAAACTGAAACAATTTATTGTCATATATGTGACCACAATGAAGAAAATTATATACTAACAGGAAGATAAACTACAAAACTCATGTACATACACACTCTTACAAGCAAATACACTATAGAATTCTGATTGGGTCATTGAAAAAATAAAAAGACAAAATTTAAAAGTTTGTATCATTAAATGGTCACATGATTACCAAAATATATAGGATGAAGTGAAAGCCAGTCAAAAGGTAGATCTAATAACTACAAGTGACTATATGAATAAATAAAATTTTAATCATCTTTAATAACCAAATGTCATACCTCATGGTTGTTAAAACAAACAAGAATTCATGAACCATATGGAAAAATCTACATAGGAAAAATAATGAAATACTAAATAATGACGTTGGGCACACCCATGTATATACAGAAAACACAAATGTTTTGAAAACCAAATTTGGCTCTTTGAAATAATACATATGACAAAAATATCTTTTACCAAGATAAACAAAAAAAAGTGAGGGTGAGGTTAATAATAGTTCATATCATAGCTGGGCAGTGGTGGCGCAGACCTTTAGTTCCAGCACTTGGGAGGCAGAGGCAAATGGATCTCTGAGTTCGAGGCCAGCCTGGTCTACAGAGTAAGTTCCAGTACAGCCAGGGCTACACAGAGAAACCCTGTCTCGAAAAACAAAAACAAACAAACAACAAAAAAAGTTCATATCATAAGGAGATGTTACTTCTAGAAACAATGAAATTCTGAGAGCCATCACCCCCATACTTTAAAAGTTTTAATAAATTCCAAATCCAAATACATTATTATTATATAAGAAATTTAAACAAATCTACAATAAGCAAGAGTGAATCAGTACTAAAATACCTCTCAGGCAAAAAAAATAAAAAGCTCATACTCTGATGGATTTACTAAAGAATTCCTTGAGGCCTTTGAAGAAACTATCATTTCTCATTTGTTTTGTAAAATAGAAATACAAGGAATAATGTCAAAATTTCAAAAATCTGATGCCATTGAGATACTAAAAACAGATAAAGATAACAATTACAATAAAACACTACAAGGCTATCTTTCTACAAACCTCAATACCAAAACTTTCAATAAAATATTTGTTATATGAATTCCAACACACATCAAAAGTTTTGACACAATAAAATTGGCCTCATTCCAGAAATACAGAGATTATTTAACATAGGAAAGAAAATACATGTAATACATCCCAAAAGTGGACACGATTGGATAAATCATCATTGACAGGATGCAATATCCTCTAGTTAAAAAAAAAAAAAAAGCTGCTGTGGGGTCATGGGAGCAGAAAAAGAAGGAAGGGCACTAAACTCAACAAACCCGTAAATTATATGCATCTGACAACACTGAACATAGAGGGTGGTCTCAAATCATTCTACAAAGCATGGTCAGGAAAACGTTGTCACTTGTCCAGATTTGTTTAACAGGGTGTGAAGTGTCAGCTATGTCATCTGACAAGGGTAACAAATAAAAAGCATAATAGCAGAAAAGAAGGAAATTAAGTATACTTACAGGATTCTATACAAAGGAGACATTAATCACTCTATCTCAAAATTTTTAATGTGAAAACTTTCTATAAATTGTGACTACATAGAAAATGCACATATAAAAATTATTAGACTTCCTACATACAAATACTTAACAAGCTTAAAAAAATATCAAATAGTCAAACCTATTCATAAGTACCCCAAAATAAAATAATCTTGAAACTACCTAAAGTGAAGGTGAAACATATGGGCAGAGAAAGGTTTTTTTTTAAAGAATATAAAAGTGTAGGAATACACTAGAAAGTAAAAAAGTTGTGTATGCTCCTGGATTGTAAGAAGCAATATTCTGAAAGTGGATGTCTTATCACTACAGTGCAATAGCAGTGAAAGTTGGAGTCCTGTTCTTCTCAGAGGTACAAAAGTTACAATTTATATGGAAATACAAATGACCACAGACAGCCTAAGCATCCTCAAATAAAAATAATACTGCAAGGCCTATACCACACTTGATCTGCAGACAAACTACAGTCATGTAGATTAATGGAGAAAGAAAAAGAACACAGATATAAACCTAGATGCTACCATAGCTAAAACCATCAAAAATCACTTTTCAGTAAACAGACTGTAGATACAGAATATCACATACAAACTAAAACTAGACCACTATTTCTGACCTTTAAAAACTCAACTTCAGTGGAAATCAAAGACTTTAACCTAAGAGCTTAAAGACTGGAACTACTAGAGGAAAACAAAAATCTTCTCAATATATAGGCATAGATAAGAATTTCCTAGAAAAGATACAACAACTCAAGAATGATTTAATTATTAGAATATAGGACCTAATGAAATTTAAAACTACTGTATAAATTAAATCAAAAAAGCTCTCATTATTGAATGAAGAAATTACAGTTTGGGAAAAAATATTTTCTAGCTAGGTATCTAATAGAGGAGTCCTGTCTAGAATGTACAGAGAAACAAAAAACAAAAAAACAAAAAAGCAAATACAATTAAAATGATCAATTAAATCAGGTAATGAATGAAATGAATCAGTTATAAATACTAAAAAAAAAAAGTCAATAAACAGAGAAAAATGTTTAGTGTTAGTAGCAAACAGAAAAATGCCTATTCAAGCTACATGTGTTTCCATCTCACTCTACATACAAGTGCCATCATTCAGAAAACAATTATCACCAAATCCTGGAAAGGTTGTAAACAAGTCCAGACTGAATACTTGGGCCAAGGGGATGACATTATTAGGAGATACAGCCTTGTTGGAGTAGGTGTGACCTTGATGTAGGAAGTGTGTCACTGTGGGGTTTGGCTTTGAAGTCTTATATTCAAACTCCACCCAGTGTGGAAGCCAGTATCCTGCTAACTTTAGATAAAAATGTAGAACTCTCAACTCCTTAACCAATACCATATTTGCCTGGATGCTTTTGTGTTCCCCACAAGGATGGGAATGGAATCAACATCTGACACTTTAAGTCAGTCCAATTAAATGTTTTCTTTGCTAAGAGGAGCCTTGGTCTTGGTGTCAACTCATACAATGAAGCCCTAAATAAGATAGATAGTGACATTAATCTTTCGTGTATGTATATGTGTATATCCCTAAATATGTATTGTTAGACTTAGATCATTTGCTTCTGCTATAGCACATTTATGAAAGAAAACATTTTTCCTTAAATCTCTCTTGAGGTTTAAAAACAAAGACAAATAAATCAGTAATTTACTTCTGTCTTCTATTTCCTCATTATTTTCTGAACATACTACTTCCCTGCCCCCCGGACCCCCCAAAAATGTCTGAGAAATCCTTCAGCTTTTCTGTGTTCCATAAAAGGAAGAACATCTCTTCATTATTTGTATGCATATCACAAACCCTTTCATTCTAGTGTGTTCTAGTTTGTCTAACTTAAAAAAATTACTTTCATCTTTGAAGTGAAACATCCATCTCTAATATTAGAAAATAGTCATACACTAAAATTACTTTTGTTTTCTTTACAATGAAAGATGTGTGTAATCTCTAATTTGCTTTTGAAGGCATCAAGGTATAGGCCCCATATTTTCTCTACCAATTCTTTAGGAGCTTTGCTGACAAAGTCAGATAAAGAATTTGCCTCTTTTTTCTCTGGCTCATGGTCTCTACAATTCTCAAAAACTGTCAATGAGTATCATTCAATAATCTCTTTGAAAATAAAATTCAAAGGTTCACAGTGTACAGTGTTAGCAAAAATCTGTTTATGTAAATTCCATGTGTGTTCCGGCAAATTGAATTCTGTAATGAACTGACTTTTAATGCAGTTCATGTGTAATATCACAATGTATCAGAGTACTTTTGAATTCTACCTGGTCCTCACAAAGGATCAAATAAAATAGAATTTCTAGATCTGTGTTTCTCAACCTTCCTAATTTTTTGACCCTCACATAGACTATCAAATATATATTATATTAAATTATTATATTAAATCATGTTGTGGTGATCCCCTACCACAAAGTCATTTTGTTTCTACTTCATAATTGTAACTTTGGTACTGTTATGAATCATAATGACAATATCTAATATGCAGGGTATTCGATATGCTACTCCTGTAAAAAGGATCATCATTAAACTCGTAAGAAGTCAAAACCCTTAGTTGAAAAGCATTGTTCTAGATTTTCTGCATCTACCTTGATTGACACACACATCTAAATATACCTCTCACTTTCCTTAAATAAAGTGGGTTTTCATAAATTGGGTTATCAATTCTATAAACATTATTATATAAATTGATATTTTAAGTGTATTTATTACTCTGTATTTTTTAATCCATTACTATAAAACAACATAAGTATTAAAAAATACTAAAATTATTTGATAATTTAGTTTGTGCATCTTTAGGATAATATTTTATAACATATAATTTTGTATTAACGATAACTGCCTCAAAAATCTATGAATGATCTTACACATGATCTATGAGATCTATGTATTATATTAAATACTTCTTAAAACTACTCGTTGAATTTTTCCCTTTTTTCCTATCTTCTTTGGTGTTTAACTAATAAGACTATCTTATTTTCCCTATCCAATGTAAAAGTTACATTTCACAAAAAGGAAAAAAAGAAAAGAAAAATAGAATGCATTTGTTATCAACTAAGCTTATTGTTGAATGAAACTTTTGACTAAGTGTTTAGGGTAGATATGTTTTGACAGACAAATCCCAGACCTTCACTTTTCTCTGTCACATCCTCAAGTTATGGTCCTATCATGCTAAATTCATTATATTTAATATGACTACACTACATGAAACACAAGAGGATATAAACTTTCACTCCATAGCAAGCCTACAAAATGCACTCTAAATTCTTGTTTACTGAATTTCTTCAAGATTTATTTTTAGCTGCCTTTAATTTTTTTGTTTGCAAGTATCATCCATCTGTCATACATATTCATTTTTTAATTTGAATTCTTAATATATGAACATAAACATCTTTTTTTTAATCTGATAAGTTTTCCTCTTTATTTGTATCTTTACCTAAGGATAAATGTTTTCTTTCTGTAGACTGACTTATTATTATTTGTTTGTTTCTTTGGTATGCCTCTACCTTCCTCTGTTGATATCTACAAAGGGCAGTAAGAATTATGAACAATGTATGTCACACATATAATTTGTTATGTTTTAACTGTCAATAGAAGAACATTTGAATTGTGCAGGTATTATTTTTCTTATCTTCAGTCATTATTTGGGGAATTTATTCTGTTCTCCTTCTTGGAATGATTCTGTGTCAGAGAAGGGTTTTGTCTGTAATCCACATGATTATACTGAATTCTTTTGGAGTACTGGGAAGTGTGGGTGGAAATGTCTTCGAATCCTATGATGAAAACTTACAGTAAAATTAGTCTTTCAATTCTACAATCTTTGCATTTTTCAAATCCTTTTATTTGTGGGTCTATTTGATTAATCAATTAGATAATTAATTATCTTCTCTTATGTATCATCTCCTTTGTAATCCGATAATACTTTGTCAGTTTTACTGATACCTATTAATCACTTGCCTGTGTATTTTTGGGTCTCTTTGACAGAAAGGATGAAGGTGTTTGCATAATGAGAATTTTATTTTTCCATTTGAGATACATTATTTCTCTATCAATGTCTTGCATCTCCCCAAAAAACCAAACAATTTCTAATGAGAAATATCTTATTTGTATCACAACTTTTCCCTCCTCCTTGGCAGGACAGCTGTAGATCTTTCATAGTTTTTTACGTCTGCTACATACACACTGCTACATACATACAATTTGGAATTAAGAAGTGAACAGGAACCTAACACCTACCACAGAAAACAAAGAAGATTCACTTTCTATCCCTTTATCTAAGTTATCTTCCCCTGAATAAAAATCCTGTAATGATTATATATTACTCTTTTAATTAGTCTGTTAGTATGCAATCACATGTGTATCTTGCCCTAAACCTATTTATGTTTAGAGTATACCATCTGGTGTATCAAAATATACAACACCTGGATTCAAATTTTGGATTATAAATCCATCTGGCTCCAGATTCTAGCAATATATTCATGAATGTGTTTCTTTAAGTGAGTATTTTTCTTAATAATATTGCTTAACTTTTTAAATATGACTGCATAAAAGTAGGATTTTCTACAAGATAATAAATTTAAATTAACATGACCCAAAACAATCAAACAACAAAACAAAACAAAACACTTACTCAAAAGAGGAACTACAAAACAAAATAGACAACAAAAAGATTTTAAACGAAGATGACAACTTCAGGTTTTGGATCACAGAATAATATCCAGATCTTTATGCTCTGGACATATACATGGTAACAAGCAAAAAGAAGGCATTACTAAGAAAGTATGTTAAGCACTGCCAACCAGCTATAGGGTAGAGAGAACGTCTGAGTGAGTGAAGTCAAATGAGCATGTATTGTTGACATGGGCAGTCATGAAAAAAAAAAAACCAGTGTCTCCAACCTATGTGAAACTGAAGAAGCCTTTCTCCATGTGGGATAGGTTCAAATTGTTCAAAACCATCTTTATTTGTTCCAAATACAAATGTTTATGGTGAGTAGATCAGTATGTAAATAAACAGACAAACACCCAACAACTGTAGCTTCTTCCTTCTCTTAGATATTATTCAGTCTGAGACTGATCTTCCATAGACACAGGAAACCCTCTTCCTTAGTAACCACTATGCGACGATCCATCTTTTCCTGATCCCACATGTCTGCATTTTCTTTAGTTTCTGTCCATTTTTTATCTCTCACTGACTCTCGTCAGGTTCCTGGCCCCAAGCCAGGTGTGACACAGAAATCAGGGACATCTTAGCATAACATACACTTTTAAAGGAAAAAGTGAGCTAAAACAGAAAATTTAGAAGCTAAATGGACTTACTCTGCCAATTACACTAGAGTTATCATTTTTGGCTAATTGGACTTTTCTGTGTACATGCTTTTTCTACTCTATGTAGTTTTTACTCCATGTAGTATTACATAGAACTTCATGCATACGGCTCCTTAGTATATTAAATCTCTACCTGTATCTATGCAGAGTGTTTTTATAAATGATCCATGGAATATTGTTGGACATTTCATAGTGCCTCTGAGTATGTGCCAGTATCTTGAGCCAGTTGTAGATGATCCCTGTGTGAATTTACAGCCTTAGAAATTACCTACTTATTTTCTCAGATGCTAATATTGTAAGGCCTTTCAGACTTAATGTTCCATCTAATTCTCCTGTCCCATCTCAACTTAGAAAAGAAGTACATCGTTCTTGTTTTTACATAGCTTAATTTTATGTGAAGAAAAAAATCAACGTGGAAGGAGAAGGAGGCATATGCCCCAAGTTCCTTCTTCCCTGAGATACACGTCACTACATCTTAAAAGATTAGCTTTAGAGTAAATGATGATTTATAGTTTGTTTACATATTATATACATGTGATTCCGTGTGTGTGTGTGTGTGTGTGTGGTGTGTGTTGTTGTACTATATTATCCCCAAAGGTATAACAATAAAAAGTACATATCTCAGTAGGTTGAACTACACATATGTATGATAATTGAAGACTTTAATAATGTACACATTAATACTGGCATGTTACTTACATTTATATACACAGAGATGTAAGTGCTGAGTGAGTGGGTATTTTTCAATGAGTTTAATTCTCACAAAAATAACAATGGAAAATAATAGTAAAGATGATTCCCAACCAGGACCCATAAATTATGCAATAAATTTCCCAGACCCAAGCAATAGATATTTCAACAAGGGATCCAAAGACCCATCCCCCAAAAGAAAAACAACAAAGGGATTGCTATTTCTTTTGTTCTCATGCCAGAACCTGAAGGTAAGACTGCATTAGTGAAGAAAACATGTACTTTGTGAAGAACATGAAGAACTGAAGCTTTTTACTGACCTGGAAGTACTCTCAGAGGGAATATCATTCATAGTGATAGAAGGGTTATAGAAACCTCCAAAGGAGATAAAATACAACAGTCCTACACATTGTATTGTGGGAAACACAATAAAGACCAGATTGCAAGATATATACAATGGTGTGGTAGTGACACAATATTATGCAGATAACCAAAGTATCTAGTTGGTTGATAGTAACTCATATGTGATTCTGTATAC